>MIQA02020679.1:0-19249 GCA_001887855.2 Sclerospora graminicola | reverse complement strand
TACCCTCGTTTGTTAAAGGGGTGGTCATCTCAACTCTATAAGCGTGACCAACATCTCGGAAAGGCCCCTCACCTTGCATGAAGACGTGATTATTGGAATGTGGCTGGCCGAGTACAAGGTGCCCCGCCGGCCGGGCTATGTCACTATTGGCTCAAGACGCTACATCGAGTGGCAAAACCTGGCTTTTCAGGCAACCACCGATCTGGTCAGCGAAGAGGAAGAATTAGAAGAGGACCAGACGCCGATGGTGGCTAAACCCGAGTACCGGACCCCTTCTAAAATATTGACGCGAGCCGGCCGTCGCTGGATCCGGCTGAACGTATTGGCCGAGACTATGCCCCGATCGCGGAACTGGTTTTGCCCACCCAGAGGAAGACGGACGAACGACAGAATCAGGAGAAAGGACAAAGCAGAGTTACATATGCGGTCAACCCCGATGACAGATGGTTTGACGACCGAGGTGAAGACGGATCGACCCAGCCGGCCGATCGAAATTCGGAAATAGCCGAAGGCGGATCGACCCCGGCCGATCAGGATCCCGAAGTAGTCGAAGCTGACCAAGTCTGCATTCATGAAGGGGGCGAGCTATATGTTGAAGGCATGGAGGATCAGATGGCGGTGCTACCTGAGGTAACTCCCTGTCCCCCAGCGGTTACTATTGACGATCTACAAGTGGGAGACCCGGATGTGAACACCCCGGCAGAGATTGGCAGATTGAAGGATATTATATGGAAAAGACGACATCTGCTGATCGGACCAGGAAACGCACTTCCTCCGGCCGCCCATGGGGCGGTATGTGACATTGATGTGGGAGACGCCAAGCCGGTTGCACAGAGATGCCGAAGAGTCGCCCCCCAATATCGGGAAAAGCTGTCAGAGCTGATCAAGGGTTTGCTGGCCACCAAGATAATTCAGCCGTCCACCTCGCCCTGGGCTTCGTCCATTGTAATTATTATCAAGAAGAATGGGGTGGATATAAGGTTATGTATTGACTACCGGCTGGTGAACCGGCTGACTAAGCTGATGGTTTACCCGATGCCGTTGATAAATGATTTGTTGGAGGACTTGGATAAAGTTTTGTGGTATTGCTCATTGGACATGGCCAGCGGATTCTGGGTGGTCTCTATGACCGATCGTGCACGGGAGATCTCTGCGTTCGTGATGCCCTTCGGGTTGTTCGAGTGGAACCGGATGCCGTTTGGTCTGAAGAATGCCCCGCAGATTTATCAACGGCTGATAGATAACGCGCTGTACGGACACTTCAAGATCAAGGCGGATCAAGATCCGGCTCTGGTCGGGGATGTGTTCACCGAAGGTGACCCGGACCCCGACCCAAAACCTTCAGTTTTGGGGCGGCGGTCTTACATTGATGACATTCTCGTTACGGCAACTACTTGGGATTTACTGTGTGACAAAGTGGAGAAGTTGATGATTACGTGTGAAAAGTGGAATCTTTCGATTAGTGTGGTTAAGAGTTTCTGGGGAAAGACTAAGGTAACCTATTTGGGTCATCAAGTTTGGATTGCCAGATTGGAGTCTAATCCAAAGGATTTGGAGTCCTTGAGTAATCTGCCTTTCCTGCGATCCCTAAAGGCTATGCAATCCTTTTTGGGCAGCCTGAATCATTACAGTCGGTTCATCGAGGATTTCGCAGTCTATGTGGCGGTTTTGTATGAATTACGGGAGGTGGATTACCATAAGTTGAGAGAGCAGGATAGGCAAGCGGAGACGCGAGCCGAGCCGGCAATATCAGCCAATGGGATGCCGCCCGGGTAAAATATTTCCACCAATGAGATGCCGTCCTTGTCAACTATTTCGGCCAATGAGATGGCGCCCATGTCTGCCCGATAGGCAGCCGGCCGCCGAATTCCTGCACCTCCGGCCCGGACGACCACATGACCCGAGCGATGGTAGCCTTTGGCATGTTGAAAGCGAAGATGGCGACTACACCAGTCCTGAAGCATTTTGATGTTAATAAGGTTCCTGTGGTCATCATATACGCTAACAAATTGGCCATCTCAGCTGCCCTTTTCAAGATCATGACGGAGTGTACTGTCCTGTGACATTCACCAACCGGACTCTGAAGGCCAATGAAGTAAACTACGGGCTAGTGGATAAAGAAGTCTTGGCCTTATTGCGGCTCCTGGATGTATGCTATACTATGCTGGTGTCTCGGCCCATCATGGTACTTTCTAGACGGTCGACCCTGTCATGGCTTCTGACGGCAAATGGAATTGACGGCCGGCCGGCTGGGTAGATGGGCTGCTCTGTTGTCGCAGTGGTTCTCGAAGTAATCAAGTGTACTAAAATAGAAGAGGAGATACTGGGAACGTTAGCGGCCAGCATTACCCCAAGGGCAGAAGTGGAAGAAGCGGTGATAGCTATAGCGCCTCGGAAGCAGCCTCGACAAACCATCGTATTACCGCCGCCAACAGTGGGACCCACGGAGGAATTAATGGTTTTGAGTTTTGACGGGTCGGCGAGTGTAAAGAAGGGGGTCGGGGCCTATAGCGCTATTGTGTGGAAGTTGCCCGAATGGAAAGTGGTCGCGGCCGCCTCGGATTTCACGCCTGGCATAACGGTGAACGAAGCGGAGTACAGACGGCTTTTACTTTGCCTAGATCTGTTGGCGGGCCGGACACAGGGGCGGATCATCATATGTGGTGATTTCAACCTGGTGATCCGGCAAATCACAGGAGAGATAGATTGCAAAGCGCCACGGCTGAGATTGTTGAATGATCGGGTTATGTCCGCCTTGCGGAGATGGCCGGAGCACGAATTGTTACACGTCAAACGAGAGTGGAACAACAGCGCAGATCATCTGGCCACCCTGGCCATGCGAGATCAGATCGGTCTCGCCGTTTCAGATCCAGGATTGGTGGACGAATTGGCGGAGATTAACAAGCTATCGGAGATAATCAAACCGGCCGCTAGGTACGAGAACCATTCGTCCGGATCCAGCCGTCCCGTAGAAGAGGAATATGGCGACCGTGACTGGGAACAGGACGTTCACACCCGACCGGACCAAGAGATGCCCTGCGGCAATAAAAGGTCCCTCTAGGCGGACCCCCAAGCCGGCTGGACGAGACTAACCACGGTTAGTAGTCAAAAGTAAATGCTGGGAGTGGGAACGAAAGAAGCACGGATGGATATATTGAAAGAGAAACGAAGGAAATAAAAGAATTAAAGTAAGCCCGATTGCTCATCCCTGTGGATGACTGTACTTGCCGTGGAGCCGAGTCACTCGAAGTCCAGGGTGGTCGGAGGGCCGTTTGCGGTACTGATTGCGCCAAGGATCTTGCTGGTCAATGGCCTCCAGAGATTCGGAAAGGGAGGTAGTCTGATCCCGCGCACCCAGGCCTGGGAACCACGTTCCGCCCTCCGCTGCATCTCCGCACCTTCGGTTCGGTAGATGGAGCATAAACGGGAAGAGAAACAGGTCCAAATCGCAATTACCATCCCGGATACCCTCCATGATGAACGTACATAAACGGACCCACGCCTCGGAAGCTCGCCCCCGACGATTCTTCCGGGCAAGGAAATACGTGCGGAGAGATTCGTCCACTTGCTTGTCCTCTGCAGAGATGTACCGGAAGTGGGTAGACTCCCAGATGGCCCAAGCATGAGCCACAGCGAAATCCTGAAATCTCGCCTTGAATTCCGCAAACCATGAGCTGGACGGAAGTCCCATATCTGGCATCTTAGTGTTCAGGATTTTCCAAGGTTTGGTCTTCATGAGTGCGTCGATGGCGCCCGACCCCATCAGGTCGGGCCGCCAGGTCGCTAATGAAGGCGTCTTGCGGGATCGAGGGAACATCCAGAGAGGCGGACGGGAAAGGGGGTGAGCGACTTGAGAACTGGAGATATCAGCGAGACTCACATTTCTCAGCTGCTCGACTTGCCAAGGTAGGATGGCGGACCGATCCGCCCCACTGGGGAAGCGCCCGCCCGGTAACCACAGAAGCGGAAGTTTAGGAAAAGAAGGCGCAGGGGGTAGAGTGCTCCTCCGGATCTTGGGTTTGGCCGCCGGCCGGTTAAGTCGACGTTTGGGACGTGGCCCGGCCTGAGCTGATCGCCGGGTTTTGGCCGGAGTCTGGGAGAGAGGTGTTTCTGGATCGCTCAGGTCGGGAGGAGATAACCACTGATCAGGGATGTCCTCGTCGTTGTCTTCCACTTTCTCCTCGGCCGCTCCGTTGGAACTCGAGGTGCGGGCGACCTGAGCGGCCGGGATGTCGACAGTGCCGGGGAGATCAGACGGCTCATGTTCCCCGGAGCCAAAACCTGCCGGCGGCGGAGTCTGCAGATCGATAATCTGATCGGGTTTCATTTGACCTGTCGTTCGCCCACCGGAACTGGAGGGACGGCGACTTGTATCCGCGCGAGAGCGAGATAACGCGACACATACTTGCTGGTCATCGTAATCCTCGTCTTCTTCGTCATCATCATAGATGCACGAAGGGGAGGACGGTCCCAAGTCCGAGGAAGAATCAGACGGAGGGCTGATCCGGGTGCCGGATGGCGACGCGACCGCTGACCCGGATGGCGACGCGACTGCTGACCCGGATGGCGACGCGGCCGCTGACCCGGATGGCGACGCGGCCGGACCGGATTCCGAGTCCTCGTCGGAGCTAGAGGATGAACCAGGGGTGAGACCAGTTCTACCTGGTGAGAGAGGGGGAGATGCAGCAGCGGACCGCCTCGCAAACAAGCTGTCATCGCTTTCCGACCCGAGTTCTTCCTCGTTGTCCAACTTGCCCGGAGGGCATTGGCGCGAGGGGGAGGATTCGCTCTTCTTCCTCCGTTTGGGCGGGTCAGCGCCGGCTAAGGACGGGCTAGAGCTGGCCGGACGTTTTCGGCCCCCCAATCCTACCGAGGCGGACGAGGAGTCTGAACCGGCTAGGGGCGATTTGGGGCCGGCAGGAAGTTTCACAGGTTCTGACTCTGCTTCAGCGGGCAACTGGGATAATTTCGGCGGAGAAGTTTTCCACTGATCCACCATCCTCAAGACAGACAAGACGGATTCCCGTACATTAGGGGAGCTTGTAAAAGAGGAGCGGCCTGGTTTCGAGTCGTTTCGAGCTGGTCTTATAGTTCACACAACAAGGACCTAAAACGATCCTCTTTATCCAGCATGGTAGTGCAAACACGGTCCGCCCGAGCCAGTAGGGCATGGGCATCGAAATTTTCTCGACGGGCCTGGTAGAGCTCAGACCGCAACTCCTGTTGTCGGGAAGTAGTCTCCTGCAGCTGCTGCTCCAGATTCGAGATTTGGCGGAGGGCCTGAACGTGGGAGTCGCGCGGGTGGTTTCGGTTGTCCCGCACTTTATCTAAGTCGTGGGACACCTGGCGGAGTCGGGCACGAAGGTGCGAAAGTTCTCGGGACATGTCAGGGATCTTAGCGGACTGCTGCTTCAGCTGTTCCAGCTGTTGGACTGTGGAGCGACAAGGACATGGAGACTGTAAGTGACTGGGTTACAACACAAGAGGAGAAGAGGCACTTACACTGAAGCTTTGATCTGTGAACCAATTCCTGATTGGCGGTCCGGAGGGGCTCAACGACGTCTTCCAGCATGCGGAGACGGTTTCGCTCTTCCGTCAAGATGGCGATTTGACGTTCGAGATCGGTCACCTGTTTCTGAAGGTCAATTGTTCCCGGAGAAGGACTCCGAACGGCAGCTTCATCGGCCCGGCGGTTGGCAGCGGCGAGTTGTCGGACCAAGTCAGCCTGGATGTGCTCCAAGCTATCCACTTGGGCGGTCAACGTCTCCAGCCTTTTCTCCATCCCCGCCGCTTCGGAGATGGAGGCGGATGGCGCGGCGGCTCGTTATAGGGCGTCCGTAAGCTGACCGACAATTGCCCTGAGGCGGGTTACTTCGTCCTCTGCGTGTTGACGACTGAGTTTCAGCTCAGCGATCCGGGGGTCCACGCGGTCCAGCATCGCACAAAAGGTTTTGAATCTCTGCGACAGAACGTCATAGTCAGCCCGACAGGATTGAAGCTCCGCCCGAAGGGAAGAGACGACGGCTTTCAATCCGTCCCGGTCGCCGCAAGCCTGGCCGTGAACGCGGAGCGCAGTTTCAGCGTCGGCGGTCGATAGCACCAGATCAGGAGTACGGGACGATTTCGGCGGTTTTGCGACTTCCACCCCGCTGGCGGGCGAGTCGTCGTCCACGAGAACGAGACGACAAACGTTGTCCTTGTCGATTTGCAAAACTGGAAATAGATCAAGATAAAGTCAACATCTGTGGACGTGCTTGCTAGCCGGTGAGAAGACCGGCCGGGTTCACGAAAATCATTATAAATTAGTGGAGCGACGTACCAAAACGAGGCATGGATAAGCGGGATCAGATCAATTGGGTTCGGGTGAGATCGTGCCTCAACCGTTGTGCGGCCGTGACGCGACTCAGGGGCGGCTGTGGAAAAGTGACTTATGAGTTAATGTGAAGTACTTTCCAGAGGGCGCATTCTGATTGGCAGCAATACGGACCAAGGGCGTGGGCGCCGGATAGCCGCCGCCGAGCATACCTACAAGCGGCCGGACGGCGCCAGGTTGAAATCAGGCTGGACGAACGGGATAGAAGGCATGGACAGTTGGGCTAGCGGGCTAAGCCGACGGGACGACCGCGGACGTTGGACGGCCGAGGGGCGGATTGGTGGCGGATTGTTTGGAAGGTATAAGTGAAAGGAGCCTGACGGAAGATGAGTGTTCTAGTGGATGAAGGAGGCACCCGGATCGGGGAAGATGCCAAGGAATTGCTAGCGCCCACAGCTAAGTAGGCTCGGATGGATGGCTATCTGGCCGAGCCGGACGGGTACAATGTACCACCCGGACTGGTACCAGCGGGGTTCGGTGTACCGTCCAGGCGGGTACACAAAAATCGGAGTTAACCGGGCTACTTCGGGTAAGGCACACGACTGGTCGGCAGGGCTATTTGGGGTAGGTCACACAAAAGGGAGTATTGGATATAGGATAAATCAGTATACGTTTCGCTTTCTTAGACACAAGTCGCTTTCATTGGTTCGCAGGGTCCCCTCTTGCTGCTATTGGTTTGCCCGAGGAAGGTTAAGTTAACCCACCGGAAGTCCCCTGACCGGGAGTCGCGGCGTCTTCGTATACTCACCTCAAGTCGCCCGTGTTTTGAACACGGTATTAAGTATTGGGAAGTGGTGACATTTTGGCCTTCTGTGAAAGAGTGTGGAGTTATATCTACTTTACATACACATTTGGATTCACCCTTCATTGTTATTGGTTTAGCTGGCCGATTGATTATTCTCGGTCCAGCCGGCACTATACAAAGTTCAAGTGTATTGCCCGACGAGCTCCCCGGTGACGATTTCCGCCCAGGAGCTACCCCTAGTCCTAACCCTCATCTCCCTATTGGACGGATTTACACTTTTCGCCCTAGGGTCCACCAGGAGAGCAAACCACCCAGTACTGACGGGTACACAAGGTGAGCTTTCAACATGCAACATCCGAGCAGTCACGATCAAGCGGATGGAAGTGACCGATCTAGCCGGCCGGATGCCGGATCGGATCATGACTCGGATGGACGGAGTACCCCCTCCGATAGTCAGTCGTCTGGGACCCCCGTGGGTGTTCGCGTCTCAGGAAGATTTTCTGAGAGCGACTACACCACACAAGCATTAGCAGATGCAACACAAAGAGACCGAGGTTGCAAACATGGCACGGTCTCATGCGGCAGTTGTTTGAGAAAGTGTTTCGCCTCACACCTACGGGGAAAGAAGAGAAGATGTTTGCCGACACTAAATTGCCAACGATTACCGCGAAGGAACAAGAAAGATTAATTGATTAGTTCGAGTTAGTTGTTGTTTAACAGAAACAAGACTGGAAAATTTGGACACAGCAGGTCCAAGAGGCGTGTAAGATTTTTGTCAGGACAAAGCAATCTTTAGAGAATGTTCTTGCAAAGCTCATTGGGAAAAACAAGATGGAGGTTGCTTCAACGCAAGACGGGGTCTTAACATATTGGCTTCATAAAGTAACTGGAGAGAAGGAAGGAAAACCACGGAGTCTGAAGTATAAGGAGGATTTCCTGTTTAACAAGACGCTCAAGAAGAAATTAACATGCTCCACAAGGTCTGTAAACGGGAAAAAGCACAAGGAATGGATAGAAAAGTGCGAACAGGCACAGCGCAAGAGCGGAAAATTGTAAAAGGGCTTGCAGAAGGGTCGATAGTAGCGAGATACTTGCCACCGTTTTTATGGAATATAATGACAAACGCTTAAAGGCCGAGGCTGATACTGACTATCAGAATGCATGTAGAAGGATGCTTAAGCATGGATATGAAGGGATAAATGCCTATCAAGGGAGTTTTACAAAGCACAAAGAGTATTCAAGAAAGTATTGCGATGGCAGCGACAGCACGTGGTATAACGCAAGGAAAACTGTGGGAAATGTTAGCAAAGGTAAAAGGAATTAGCTACGACTGCTCAAATCACCGCTTAAATTTTCATTTCTACACGCGGGAGGCAGCAAGAAACTTTGATAAGGTAGAAGTGCCATATCACAAACACATACACTGCCTAACGAATGAACATGCACCGGAACAAGAGGACATCGAAGACTCAGTGTGGAAGCGACAGGGATACCAATCAAGAGGAATTATCGGGACACAACAAGTCTACACCTTATTACTTAGGAATATCCCTCGAAACATCGACATTTTAAAATTAAATGCTTTCCTCGAGGCCTTAGTGAAAACGCCTTTCCGCCTACAGGAAATGGATCAGGGGGGTCCATTAGCAGCGTCGTCCCTGGACTGGGAATTGCGGATTGCGGCAGGGGGATGTCCAAAGGCGCTAGAAGGGATTCGAAGAATATTTGGAGTGGCATAATGTTGTTAGTCGAACACGCAGCGACTAGGGGACAACGGCATTGTTTACGGTGCGGGGAGGTCGGACATCAGATGTGAGGATGTCCGACCTAAAAAAAAAACATTCCGAGAAGAGTACTGCATATGGGTGTCGGTGGAGGAGGCAAATTTGATACAGTCCCGCCACCGACTTTTGCTAGCATGGAAGACTTACTCAAAGAAGTCACGGATGTCTGTGAAGCACAACATAAGGAGAAAGAAAACGAATCGTCATCAGTAAGTAGCAACGAAAGTTTAACGGCTACCACAAACACACCAGACGCGCCCTTAAACACCGAGATACCAGAAGGAGTAGAGGGAGCGAAGAAGGAAGCAGACGCACACCAGCAGGAGGCAAAACACGAGGAAGCGTAAAAATCCACAATCCAGCAAAAAGAAGAATGGGTCGAAGTCAAAAACAAAAAGAAAAAATCAACAGAAAAAAGAGGAATAGCTATAGGAATGCATGTAAAGAACTCAGGTATAGAAAAAGATAGAGTAACTGAACGGATGGAGGAGAAAAAATCAGGAGGGGTGAAAACTAACGAACAGCAGGGGAGAATAGCGGGAACTATCGCACAACAAGACCAAAGCAAGGGACATCCAGAGCCGGAACACGAACCAGAAGAGCGATCAGACGAAGCAAGATCAAACAGAAATGGGGTACCACCAAAAGCCCAAGGGACGGACAAGAAATCGAGAGAACACGGAGGGACGGCAAAGGACAAACAGATCGAGAACACGAAACTTCAAATACAAGAAGCAAAGGCCAAGAAAAGCATAAAATTACTGGTGGCACAAACAAACAGCAAGTTATGCCCGTTATCCTGGTTCACGTGGAAGACGGAGGGCATACATGAGACACGGAAATGGAATCTACCAGACGCGATGATTATCATGGGACTGCAGTTAGTGCAGACGCCGGCAACAGGAAATTGTGGTGAAGTGACTCAGAAATTAACGGACTAATGAGAGTGAACGCCCCCACCTGATTGGTGGAAATGTCGTCCTTAGCTGGATGCCCGGACCGGCCGACAAGGGACGTGATCTGGTGGCCGCCGGATGTATCTGCCAGCGGCCGGACGGTGACAGGCCTGGAATCAGGCTAGATGAGTGTGATTGAAGACGTGGATAGTTGGGCTAGCGGACTAGGCGAACGGGAAGACCTCGGATGGCGGACAGCTGGGGGGCGGATTGGTCGGAAGGTATGGGCGAAGGGCCCTGAAAGAGATTGAGTGTTCTAGAGGACGAAGGAGGCACCCGGATCGGACGTGGAGCTGCCAAGGAAGTGCTAACGCCAGCGGCAAGTGAGCTTAGATGGATGGCCATCCGGCCGATCCGGCTGGGTTCGATGTACCGGCCGGGCTGGTACCAGTTGGGTTGGGTGTACCGGCCGGGATGGTACCATTTGGGTTGGGTGTACCGGCCGGGATGGTACCATCTGGGGTTGGTGTACCGGCTGGGCTGGTACACAAAAGAGCACCCGATCGGAGTTAACCGGGCTACTTCAGGTAAGGCACATAACTGTTTAGCCGGGCTTTTTGGGGTAGGTTACACAAAAGGGAGTATTGGATATAGGGATAAATCGGTATACGTTTCGCTTTCTTAGACACAAGTCGCTTTCATTGGTTCATAGCGGAGGGCTAACAAGGTCCCTCTTGCTGCTATTGGTTTGCCCGGGGAAGGTTAAGGTAACCCACCGGAAGTTCCCTGGCCGGGAGTTGCGGCGCTGCGTATACTTACCACAAGTCGTCCGTGTTTTGAACACGGTATATTAAGTATTGGGAAGTGGTAACATTTTGTCCTTCTGTGGAAGATTGTGGAGTTATATTTGGATTCCCCTTTACGTACACGTTTGGATTTACCCTTCATTGTCATTGGTTTGGCTGGCCGATCGATTATTCTCGGTCCAGCCGTCGCAGTATACAAACTTCAAGTATATTGCCAGTCGAGCTCCCCGGTGAAGATTTCCGCCCAGGAGCTACCCCTAGTCCTAACCCTCGTCTCCTTATTCAACGGACTTTACACTTTTCGCCCTAGGGTCTATCAAGAGAGCGCAACCGCCAGTGCTGACGGGTACACAAGGTGAGCTTTTAACATGGATCATCCAAGTCGTCACGACCAAGGTGATGGAAGTGACCGATCCAGCCGGCCGGATGCCGGATCGGATCATGACTCGGATGGACGGAGTACCCCCTCCGACAGTCAGTCGTCTGGGCCCCCGTGGGTGTTCGCGTCTCAGGAAGAATTTCTGAGAGCGACTACACCACAATGGTGCGCGTGCCCGGATCTCTTGGTGACCCTGGATATCACCGCGAGTCCCT
The DNA here is from genome assembly GCA_001887855.2 of Sclerospora graminicola. Lineage (NCBI taxonomy): Eukaryota > Oomycota > Peronosporomycetes > Peronosporales > Peronosporaceae > Sclerospora > Sclerospora graminicola. The sequence continues at coordinate 8,051 of MIQA02020679.1, read as the reverse complement.
AGTGGGCGAAAGACCTCAACCTGTCAAATTTGTTGAAGATGTTGTGTCGGGTGCATTGGGGGAAGGCATATCGCCCCCAATGCTGCTGAAGATGGAAGGATGCGATGGTCGCCTCGGATTGGGGGAGTTCGAGGTCGACATTAAAGAAGAAGTTTCTCCCCTAGAGGCTCTGCCGGCGGCGGATTACGGTACTGTGCTGGATTACGGTACTACTCACTGTTGTGCCGGCCGCTATACCCCGGCTGGAGTCGGATCGGATTATGGTGCAAGTCACCATAGTCCGAGGAAGGATCTTGGTTTCGACCATGATCCTAGCAAACAAAGGCATATTATGGATATAAAAGAAGAAAAATTAAGAAAGAAGAATCAGAAGTCGGATACGACCGGAGTGGGAAGCCGGCCGGATCGGGACCAAGTCTCGATCCGGTCCACCTACCCTAAAGAGACCAGATTGGCAGGAATCGGATTATCCGACACACAAAGATAGGCCGCGTTTCGAAGAGGAAGAAGAAAAGCAGGACGGCCTACCAACGGATATAGACTTGGAGCATGCTTTCCATCTTCACGAGTTGGGGTAGTTCTTGCGGACGGATAAGGTGCTGAAAAAAATACGGCCGAAAATCCTAGGCGGATTGAAAGGTCCCGTCTCTCCCCCAACTCTCTCAGACGGCCACGTGTCCCTTATTAGAGGGCTATTCGATCAACTCAAACAAGCCGGCATTAACACCGGCGTGTTCGATCCAAACGAGCTGTTTGATCTGAAGATGGACAAGTTGAAGGAGGCGTCCAGCGCACTGCACGACCGCTTGGTACCGCTAGTGGGCTGCTCGCCGCCGTCGAAGAAGATGACAGCTACGACTGGAGTGGCGCCGTCCACGCCGCCGGCAACAAGCAAACCGGCCGGGATACACTCAGGCTCTTCGCAGTACGAGTCTGCCCCTTCGGAAGCGGACTCGTCTGATTCATCGGTGGGTATCACCCGCATGACGCTTGGCCCAAGGAGAGCAGCGCGTGTGGCGACGGCCATGAGGCTTGGAGGACGTGAGGATCCGGGTACGCCCGAGCGGAAGAACGCCAGCCAGTACAGCGTACAGGCCTGGCGGACGGCGACGGCGGATCCAGAACCGAAGGAGAAAGACGAAGACGCGGATGGGCGGATCAAAAGGAATGTCGATCTGGCAACCCGGCCGCCCCTCAAGTCGCCCCCCAAGTTGCCCCTCAGGAGAGCCTTCAGGTGCCGGATCACCTGCAAAACATGTTTTCGGCGATGATGGAGCGATACTTGGAAAAGCAGCGTCGGCTGAGTGCCAGCCGCGGCAGTCCGAAGTCACCGGACCAGCCGGCTCGTCGTGGAACTCAGGCCTCCGAGCCAGTTCAGTACCATGCGAGGGAGCCGAGTGACGAAGACATGGAGTCGGTGCAGTCCAAGCAGAGTGAACCCCATGCTGCCCTGCCGAGCCGCCAGACAGGTCGCCGAGCCGGACGGCGGCCAACGAATGAAAGCTGTCTCTCAGCGACGTGGATATGGAATCCGTCAAGTCGGTCAAGTACCACTACGATCCGGATGACCTAGACCTGAGGGTGGCTCGCCAATCCAACATGGCTTCGGCCCAAGCGTTTGATTCGGACTCAGGAGCGATTACAAGGGTGCGAATGTCTGCCGCGTCCGAGCTAAAAGATTTCACTGGACGAGACATGGACGAGGACCAAGCCCGAGGATGGCTGAGCGAGACGAAGTCGGCATTTCTCAGAGACCGGGCGTCGGACTATGAGAAGTGCCTGATCTTCGGAGACTTGATGAAAGGTCCGGCAAAAAACTGGATCCAACAGCTTAGCCGGGAAGTCCGAGTTAACTGGAAAGGATTGGCCGAAGCGTTCGGAGAACAATATTGTGGATCTGGAACGTCGGCGGCGCGCCAATATTTCCACACCAAGAAGCGGGCGGATGAGACCCCTCTGGAGTATCTCCATCGCCAAAATGTCGCTGGCATGAGGGCGAATATCCCGGTTAAAGAAGATGCCAGCCGGTCGGAAGCCGCTCGTGAACATGTGGAACATTTTATCAGCACGTTGGACGATCGGGAGCTGGCGGACCAGCTGGCGTTACTGCGATTGAAGAACACCACGGAGCTGGAATTGACGCTGCGCACCTACCAAAGAGCGAAGAAGCGAGGCCCCAAGGCGGCAGTGTGAACCGGCCGGTTCAAGTGTTTTAACTCGGATCAAGGAAGCCGGCCGCCATCTACCAGGACGGCCCAAGCCGTCCGCATGGTTCCCCGCAGAGTCAGACGTGACTAGCTCGGAAAAGGAGTACCAGCAATCTGGGGGCGAGTCCGAAGAGAAGCAGTACCGGTACCTGTTCTCGGCAGAAGCCAGTCAGCCATCCAGGCTGTCAGCTGGGTCCAGCCAGCCGAAGGGTTTTCCGGCTCAAACTGACCAGGACTACCCCTGGCGCAAATGTACCCACTGTGGGTCCATCAAGCATGACGACCGGAGCTGTTGGAAGCGGCTGACCTGCAAGAAGTGCGAAAGGAAAGGACATCCGGCGGAACACTGCTTGTTTACCTGCAAGACTTTCGGGGAGGTGCACGAGGCGGGACTGTGCCCCATTGAAGAATTCTACAACCAGATGAAGAAGTGGTACGTCCCGACCAAGCATGCTGGAATGTTGCCGCCCGGGGAGGAAAATATGTTAAACTAGATCGCTGGCCAGGTTGGAATCTGGTTCAAGCCGAGCGGTCTAGTGTTAGTATCTATGCATATGTCAGTAAGGAGGATAATCAAGAAGCAAAGCAAAGCGTAACCGACAATACATGTAAGTTTGACGATTACGTCATCCGGTCCCCGGTCAGCACGGCTGACCCCTTCCTGGTGAGCAGTATACGGACGGACGAATATTCTCGGTCTGAAGTGCTCATGGAATTGAATCTGTTACCCGGCGAGTCACGAGGTTACTGGAAATATCATTCGCCGGATAAATGGTTCAAGCAGGCCAAGGCGGATGGCAAAATCAATTACCAGAAGGCTACCATGTTGTTTGACTCTGGCGCGGAAGTGTCTATTGTGGACACCACGATAGACATATGAAATAGACGAGACGAAGCGGCAGGAGTGTATCGGCATTGGAGAAAGTTCCTACATGACCCAAGGAAGGACAAGAGTTAAGATTACGTTGGCTGGGTCTTTGGTGTATTACTTTACCGCCTGGGTAGGTAAGCTGGCTGGGCAGGATGCAATTCTGGGTATGGACTTTATGGTCCCAGCCGGCATACGATTGGATTTATCGCATGGAACATTGACGTTGCCGGATGAGGTACAGATCCAGCTGGCCGGCCGGCGGCCCTTATATGGTGCCCACGTCCAGTTCCTCAAGTTAGGTCAGTTTGTAACGGTGCCAGTGGGAAAAGCGGTGGAAGTAATGGTACGACCACACGACAAGCGGAGTAAGTTATGGCTGACAAGGGGCGAGTGCTGGGTACCCTCGTTTGTTAAAGGGGGTGGTCATCTCAACTCTATAAGCGTGACCAACATCTCTGAAAGGCCCCTCACCTTGCATGAAGACGTGATTATTGGAATGTGGCTGGCCGAGGACAAGGTGCCCCGCCGGCCGGGCTATGTCACTATTGGCTCAAGACGCTATATCGAGTGGCAAAACCTGGCTTTTCAGGCAACCACCGATCTGGTCAGCGAAGAGGAAGAATTAGAAGAGGACCAGACTCCGATGGTGGCTAAACCCGAGTACCGGACCCCTTCTAAGATATTGACGCGGAGCCGGCCGTCGCCGGATCCGGCTGAACGTATTGGCCGAGACTATGCCCCGATCGCTGAACTGGTTTTGCCCACCCAGAGGAAGACGGACAAACGACGTAATCGGGAGAAAGGACAAAGCAGAGTTACATATGCGGTCACCCCCGATAGCGGATGGCTTGATGACCGAGGTGAAGGCGGATCGACCCAGCCAGCCGATCAGAATTCGGAAATAGCAAAAGGCGGATCAACCCACCCGGTTGATCAAATTCGGAAATAGCCGAAGGCGGATCGACCCAGCCGGCCGATCAGGATCCCGAACTAGTCGAAGCTGACCAAGTCTGCGTTCATGAAGGGGGCGAGCTATATGTTGAAGGCATGGAGGATCAGATGGCGGTGCTACCTGAGGTAACCCCCTGCCCCCCAGCAGTCACTATTGACGATCTACAAGTGGGAGACCCGGATGTGAACACCCCGGAAGAGATCGGCAGATTGAAGGATATTATATGTAAAAGACGACATCTGCTGATCGGACCAGGAAACGCACTTCCTCCGGCCGCCCATGGGGCGGTATGCGACATTGATGTGGGAGGCGCCAAGCCGGTCGCACAAAGATGCCGAAGAGTCGCCCCCCAGTATCGGGAAAAGCTGTCAGAGCTTATCAAGGGTTTGCTGGCCACCAAGATAATTCAGCCATCCACCTCGCCCTGGGCTTCGCCCATTGTAATTATTATCAAGAAGAATGGGGTGGATATAAGGTTGTGTATTGACTACCGGCTGGTGAACCGGCTGACTAAGCTGATGGTCTATCCGATGCCGTTGATAAATGATTTGCTGGAGGACCTGGATAAAGTCTTGTGGTATTGCTCATTGGACATGGCTAGTGGATTCTGGGTGGTCTCTATGACCGATCGTGCACGGGAGATCTCTGCGTTCGTGACGCCCTTCGGGTTGTTCGAGTGGAACCGGATGCCGTTCGGTCTGAAGAATGCCCCGCAGATCTATCAACGGCTGATAGATAACGCGCTGTATGGACACTTCAAGATCAAGGCGGATCAAGATCCGGCTCTGGTTGGAGATGTGTTCACCGAAGGTGACCCGGACCCCGACCCAAAACCTTCAGTTTTGGGGCGGCGGTCTTACATTGATTACATTCTCGTTACGGCGACTACCTGGGATTTATTGTGTGACAAAGTGGAAAAGTTGATGATTACGTGTGAAAAGTGGAATCTTTCGATTAGTGTGGTTAAGAGTTTCTGGGGAAAGACTAAGGTGACCTATTTGGGCCATCAAGTTTCGATCGCCGGATTGGAAGCTAATCCGAAGGATTTGGAGTCCTTGAGTAATCTGCCTTTCCCGCGATCCCTAAAGGCTATGCAATCCTTTTTGGGCAGCCTGAATTATTACAGTCGGTTCATCGAGGATTTCGCAATCTATGCGGCGGTCTTGTACGAGTTGCGGGAGGTGGATTACCATAAGCTGAGAGAGCAAGATAGACAAACGGAGACGCAAGCCGGGCTGGCAATATCGGCCAATGAGATGCCTCCCTTTTTAGCTATTTCGGCCAATGAGAAGGCGCCCTATTTTGCCCCGACAGGCGGCCGGCCGCCGGACCCCTGCGCGGCTGACCCGGACGACCACATGACCCGGGCGATGGTGGCCTTTGGTATGTTAAAGGCGAAGATGGCGACCACACCGGTCCTGAAACATTTCGATGTTAATAAGACTCCGGTGGTCATCATCTACGCTAACAAGTGGGCCATCTCGGCCGCTCTCGTGCAAGATCATGACGGAGTGTACTGTCCCGTGACATTCACCAGCCGGACCCTGAAGGCTAATGAAGTCAATTACGGATTGGTGGATAAAGAAGTTTTGGCTCTATTGCGGATATTGGATGTGTGTTATACTATGTTGGTGTCTCGGCCTATCAAAGTACTATCTAGACGGTCGACCCTATCATGGCTCCTGACGGCGAATGGAATTGACGGCCGGCTGGGTAGATGGGCGGCTCTGCTGTCTCAGTGGTCCCTCGAAGTGATTAAGTGTACTAAAGGGGAAGAGGAAATACTGGGCACACTGGCTGCCAGCATTACTCCCAGGGCGGAAGTGGAGGAAGCACTGATAGCGATCGCGCCTCGGAAGCAGCCTCGACAAACTATCGTATTACCGCCGCCAACAGTGGGACCCACGGAGGAACTAATGGTTTTGAGTTTTGACGGGTCGGCGAGTGTAAAGAAGGGGGTCGGGGCCTATAGTGCTATTGTGTGGAAGTTGCCCGAATGGAAAGTGGTCGCGGCCGCCTCGGATTTCACGCCTGCCATAACTGTGAACGAAGCAGAGTACCGAGGGCTCTTGCTTTGCCTAGATCTGCTGGCTGGCCGGACACAGGGGCGGATCATCATATGTGGTGATTCCAATCTGGTGATCCGGCAAATCACAGGAGAGATAGATTGCAAGGCGCCCCGGCTGAGATTGTTGAATGATCGGGTTATGTCCGCCTTGCGGAAATGGCCGGAGCACGAATTGTTACACGTCAAACGAGAGTGGAACAACAGCGCAGACCATCTGGCCACCTTGGCCATGCGAGATCAGATCGGTCTCACCGTTTCAGATCCAGTGTTGTTAGACGGATTGGCGGAGATGAATAGGCTATCGGAGATAATTAAACCGGCCGCTAGATACGAGGACCCCTCACCCGGATCCAGCCGTCTCGTGGAAGAGGAATATGGCGACCGTGACTGGGAACAGGACGTTCACGCCCGATCGGACCAAGAATTGCCCTGCGGCAATAAAAGGTCCCTCTAGGCGGATCCCAAAGCAGGCTGGACGAGACTAACCACGGTTAGTAGTCAACAGTAAATGTTTGGAGTGGGAACGAAAGAGGAACGGATGGATATATTAAAAGAGAAACGAGAGAAATAAAAGAATTAAAGTAAGCCCGATTGCTCATCCCCGTGGATGACTGTACTTGCCGTGGAGCCGAGTCACTTGAAGTCCAGGGTGGTCGGAGGGCCGTGCGCGGTACTGATTGCGCCAAGGATCTTGCTGGTCAATGGCCTCCAGAGATTCGGAAAGGGAGGTAGTCTGATCCAGCGCACCTAGGCCGGGATACCACGTCCCTCCTTCCGCTGCATTTCCGCACCTACGGTTTGGTAGATGGAACATGAACGGGAAGAGAAATAGGTCCAAGTCACAGTTACCATCCCGGATACCCTCCATGATGAACGTACACAGACGGACCCACGCCTCGGAAGCTCGCCCCCGACGATTCTTCCGGGCAAGGGAGTACTTGCGGAGAGATTCGTCCACTCGCTTGTCCTCTGCAGAGATGTACAGGAAGTGGGTAGACTCCCAGATGGCCCAAGCATGAGCCACAGTGAAATCATGAAATCTCGCCTTGAATTCCGTGAACCATGGGCTGGATGGAAGTCCCATATCCGGCATCTTGGTGTTCAGGATTTTCCAAGGTCTGGTCTTAATGAGTGTGTCGATGGCGCCCGACCCCATCAGGTCAGGATTCCAAGTCACTAATGAAGGCGTCTTGTGGGATCGAGGGAACAACCAGAGAGGTGGACGGGATAGGGAGTGAGCGAGCTGGGAACTGGAGATATCAGCGAGACTGGTGTTTCTCAGCTGCTCGACTGGCCAAGGTAGGATGGCGGACCGATCCGCCCCACTGGGGAAGCGCCCGCCCGGTAACCACAGAAGCGGAAGTTTAGGAAAAGAGGGCGCAAGGGGTAGTGTGCTCTTCCGGATCTTAGGTTTGGCTGCCGGTCGGGGGGGTCGACGTTTGGGACGTGACCCGGCCGGAGCTGATCGCCGGTTTCTGGCCGGAGTCTGGGAGAGAGGTGCTTCTGGATCACTCAGGTCGGGAGGAGTCAACCACTGATCAGGGATGTCCTCGTCGTTGTCTTCCACTTTCTCCTCGGCCACTCCGTTGGAACTCGAGTTACGGGCGACCTGAGCGGCCGGGTGCCGGGAGGCAAGGATGGATCAGACGGCTCATGTTCCCCGGAGCCAAAACCTGCCGGCGGCAGAGTCTGCAGATCGATAATCTGATCGGATTCCATTTGACCCGTCGTTCGCCCACCGGAACTGGAAAGGCGGCGACGGGTATCCGCGCGAGAGCGGGATAACGCGACACTTACTTGCTGGGCGTCGTAATCCTCGTCTTCTTCGTCATCATCATAGATGCACGAAGGGGAGGACGACCCCGAGTCCGAGGAAGAATCAGGCAAAGCGGCTGCCGAGCCGGATGGCGACGCGGCCGCTGACCCGGATGGAGGCGCGGCCGCTGACCCGGA
>MIQA02020678.1:0-17156 GCA_001887855.2 Sclerospora graminicola | reverse complement strand
GATGGATCAGACGGCTCATGTTCCCCGGAGCCAAAACCTGCCGGCGGCGGAGTCTGCAGATCGATAATCTGATCGGATTCCATTTGACCCGTCGTTCGCCCACCGGAACTGGAAAGGCGGCGACGGGTATCCGCGCGAGAGTGGGATAACGCGACACTTACTTGCTGGTCGTCGTAATCCTCGTCTTCTTCGTCATCATCATAGATGCACGAAGGGGAGGACGACCCCGAGTCCGAGGACGAATCAGGCGAAGCGGCTGCCGAGCCGGATGGCGACGCGGCCGCTGACCCGGATGGTGGCGCGGCCGCTGACCCGGACGGCGACGCGGCCGGACCGGATTCCGAGTCCTCTTCAGAGCTAGAGGATAAACCAGGGGTGAGACCAGTTCTACCTGGTGTGAAAAAGGGAGATTCAGCAGCGGACCGCTTCGCGAACAAGCTGTCATCGCTGTCCAATCCGAGTTCCCCCTCGCTGTCCGACTTGCCCGGAGGACATTGGCGCGAGGGTGTGGATTCGCTCTTCTTCCTCCGTTTGGGTGGGTCAGCACCGGCTAAGGGAGGGCTAGAGCTGGCTGGACGTTTTTGGCCCCCCGATCCTACCGAGGCAGACGGAGAGTCTGAACCGGCAAGGGGCGATTTAGGGCCGGCAGGAAGTTCCTCAGGGATGTCGGCGGAGAAGTTTTCCACTGATCCACTATCCCCAAGACAGACAAGACGGATTCCTGTACGATAAGAGGAACTCGCAAAAGAGGAGCGGCCTGGCTTCGAGCCGTTTCGAGCTGGTCATGAAGTTCACACAACAAGGACCTAAAGAGATCCTCTTTATCCAGCATGGTATGGCAAACACGGTCCGCCCGAGCCAGTATGGCATGGGCGTCGGAATTTTCTTGACGATCCTGGTAGAGCTCAGACCGCAACTCCTGTTGCCGGGAAGTAGTCTCCTGCAGCTGCTGCTCCAGATCCGAGATTTGGCGGAGGGCCTGGGCGTGGGAGTCGCGCAAGTGGTTTTGGTTAACCCGCACTGTATCCAAGTCGTGGGACACCTGGCGGAGTCGGGAACGAAGGTGCGAAAGTTCTCGAGACATGTCAGGGATCTTAGCGGACTGCTGCTTCAGCTGTTCCAGTTGTTGGACTGTGGGGCGACAAGGCCATGGAGACTGTAAGCGACTGGGTTGCAACACAAGAGGAGAAGAGGCACTTACGCTGAAGTTTCGATCTGTAGACCAATTCCCGATCGGCAGTCCGGAGGGGCTCGACGACGTCTTCCAGCATGCGGAGGCGGTTTCGCGCTTCCGTTAGGATGGCGACTTGACGCTCGAGATCGGTCACCTGTTTCTGAAGATCAATTGTTCCCGGAGATGGACCCCGAACGGCAGCTTCATCGGCCCGGCGGTTGGCGGCGGCGAGTTGCCGGACCAAGTCAGCCTGGATGTGCTCCAAGCAATCCACTTGGGCGGTCAACGTCTGCAGCCTTTTCTCCATCCCCGCCGTTTCGGAGATGGAGGCGGATGGCGCGGCGGCCCGCAGTAGAGCGTCCGTAAGCTGACCCACAATTGCCCTGAGGCGGGTTACTTCGTCCTCCGCGTGTTGACGACTGAGTTTCAGCTCAGCGATCCGGGGGTCCACGCGGTCCAGCATCGCACAAAAGGTTGTGAATCTCTGCGACAGACCGTCATAGTCAGCCCGACAGGATTGAAGCTCCGCCCGAAGGGATGAGACGGCAGCCTTCAATCCGTCCCGGTCGCCGCAAACCTGGCCCTGAACGCGGAGCGCAGTCTCAGCGTCGGCGGTCGATAGCACCAGATCAGGAGCACGGGACGATTTCGACGGTTTTGCGACTTCCACCCCGCTGGCGGGCGCGTCGTCGTCCACGAGAATGAGACGACAAACGTTGTCCTTGTCGATTTGCAAAACTGGAAATAAATCAAGATAAAGTCAACATCTGTGGACGGGATTGCCAGCGGCCGGGAAACCGACCGGCGTCACGAAAATCGCTATAAATTAGTGGGACGACGTAACAAAGCGAGGCATGGAGGAGCAGTATCAGATCAATTGGGTTCGGGTGAGATCGTGCCTCAACCGTTGTGCGGCCGTGACGCGACTCAGGGGCGGCTGTGGTAAAGTGACTTATGAATTAATATGAAGCACTTTCCAAAGGGCGCATTCTGATTGGCAGAAATACGGACCAAGGGCGCGGGCACCGGATAGCCGCCGCCGAGCATACCTACAAGCGGCCGGACGGCGCCAGGTTTGGAATCAGGCCGAACGAACGTGACTAAGAGCGTGGATAGTTGGACAGGCGGGCTAAACGGTCGGGACGACCGCGGACGTTGGACGGCCGAGTGGCGGGTTGTTTGGAAAGTATGAGTGAAAGGAGCCTGAAGGAGGATGAGTGTTCTAGTGGGTGAAGGAGGCGCCCGGATCGGATGAGAAGCTGCCAGGAAATTGCTAGCGGCAAAGAGGCTCGGATGGGTGGCCATCCGGCCGAGCCAGCCGGGTACAATGTACCAGCCGGACTGGTACGCTGGGGGCGGATTGGTGGCGGATTGGTTGGAAGGAATGAGCGAAAGGGGCCTGAAGGAGGATGAGTGTTCTAGTGGACGAAGAAGGCACCCGGATCGGACGTGGAGCTGCCAAGGAAGTGCTAACGCCAGCGGCCAGTGAGCTCAGATGGATGGCCATCCGGCCGATCCGGCTGGGTTCGATGTACCGACCGGGCTGGTACCATCTAGGTTCGGTGTACCGGCCGGGCTGGTACACAAAATCGGAGTTGACCAGGCTACTTCGGGTAAGACACATGGCTGGCCAGCCGGGCTAATTGGGGAAGGTTACACAAAAGGGAGTATTGGATATAAGGATAAATCAGTATACGTTTCGCTTTCTTAGACACAAGTCGCTTTTATTGGTTCACAGCGGAGGGCTAACAAGGTCCCCTCTTGCTGCTAATGGTTTGCCCGGGGAAGGTTAAGGTAACCCACCGGAAGTCCCCTGACCGGGAGTCGCGGCGCTGCGTATACTCATCTCAAGTCGCGCGTGTTTTGAACACGGTATATTAAGTATTGGGAAGTGGTGACATTTTGGCCTTCTGTGGAAGATTGTGGAGTTATATTTGGATTCCCCTTTACATACACGTTTGGATTCACCCTTCATTATTATTGGTTTAGCTGGCCGATTGATTATTCTCGGTCCAGCCGGCACTATACAAAGTTCAAGTATATTGCCAGACGAGCTCCCCGGTGACGATTTCCGCCCAGGAGCTACCCCTAGTCCTACACCTCATCTCCCTATTGGACGGATTTACACTTTTCGCCCTAGGGTCCACCAGGAGAGCTAACCACCCAGTACTGACGGGTGCACAAGGTGAGCTTTCAACATGCAACATTCGAGTCGTCACGATCAAGCGGATGGAAGTGACCGATCCAGCCGGCCGGATGCCGGATCGGATCATGACTCGGATGGACGGAGTACCCCTCCGACAGTCAGTCGTCTGGGCCCCCCGTGGGTGTTCGCGTCTCAGGAAGAATTTCTGAGAGCGACTACACCACAATGGTGCGCGTGCCCGGATCTCTTGGTGACCCTGGATATCACCGCGAGTCCCTAGTGGGCGAAAGACCTAAACCTGTCAAATTTGTTGACGATGTTGTGTCGGGTGCATTGGGGGAAGGCATATCGCCCCCAATGCTGCTAAAGATGGAAGGATGCGATGGTCGCCTCGGATTGGGGGAGTTCGAGGTTGACATTAAAGAAGAAGTTACTCCCCTAGAGGCTCCGCCGGGAGCGGATTACGGTACTACTTACTGTAGTGCCGGCCGCTACACGGATGGAGCCGGATCGGACTATGGTGCAAGTCGCCATAGTCCGAGGAAGGATCATGGTTACGACCATGATCCTAACAAACAAATGCATATTATGGATATAAAAGAAAAAATTAAGGAAGAAGAAGCTGAAGTCGGATACGACCGGAGTGGGAAGCCGGCCGGATCGGGACCAAGTCGCGATCGGGCCCCCCTACCCCTAAAGAGACCGGATTGGCAGGAATCGGATTATCCAACCCACAAAGATAGGCCGCGTTTCGAAGAGGAAGAAGAAAAGCAGGACGGCCTATCGACGGATATAGACTTGGAGCGTGCTTTCCATCTTCACGAGTTGGGGCAGTTCTTGCGGATGGATAAGGTGCTGTAAATAACACGGCCGAAGATCATAGGCGGATTGAAAGGTCCCGTCTCTCCCCCAACTCTCTCAGACGGCCACGTGTCCCTTATTAGAGGACTATTCGATCAGCTCAAACAAGCCGGCATTAACACCGGCGTGATTGATCCGAACGAGCTGTTTGATCTGAAGATGGACAAGTTGAAGGAGGCGTCCAGCGCCCTGCACGACCGTTTGGTACTGCTAGTGGGTTGCTCGCCGCCGTCGAAGAAGATGACTGCTACGACTGGAGTGGAGCCGTCCACGCCGGCGGCAACAAGCAGACCGGCCGGGATACACTCAGGTTCTTTGCAGTACGAGTCTGCCCCTTCGGAAGCGGACTCATCTGATTCATCGGTGGGTATCACCCGCATGACGCTTGGCCCAAGGGGAGCAGCGCGTGTGGCGACGGCCATGAGGCTTGGAGGATGTGAGGATCCAGGTACGCCCGAGCGGAAGAACGCCAGCCAGTACAGCGTACAGGCCTGGCGGACGGCGACGGCGGATCCAGAACCGAAGGAGGAAGACGAAGACGCGGATGGGCGGATCAAAAAGGAATGTCAATCTGGCAGCCCGGCCGCCCCTCAAGTCGCCCCTCAAGAGAGCCTTCAGGTGCCGGATCACCTGCAAAACATGTTTTCGGCGATGATGGAGCGATACTTGGAAGAGCAACGTCGGCTGAGCGCCAGCCGCGGCAGTCCGAAGTCACCGGACCAGCCAGCTCGTCGTGGAACGCAGGCGTCCGAACCGGTCCAGTACTATGCGAGGGAGCCGAGTGACGAAGACATGGAGTCGGTGCAGTCCAAGCAGAGTGAACCCCATGCCGCCCCGCCGAGCCGCCAGACAGGTCACCGGACCGGACGTCGGCCAACGAATAGGAAGCTGTCTCTCAGCGACGTGGATATGGAATCCGTCAAGTCGGCCAAGTACCATTACGATCCGGATGACCTGGACCTGGGGATGGCTCGCCGAGCCCTTATGGCCTCGGCCCAAGCGTTTGATTTGGATTCGGGAGCGATCACGAGGGTGCGAATGTCGGCCACGTCCGATCTAAAAGACTTCACCGGACGCGACACGGACGAGGACCAAGCCCGAGGATGGCTGAGCAAGACGAAGTCGGCATTTCTCAGAGACCGGACGTCGGACTTTGAGAAATGCCTGATCTTTGGGGATTTGATGAAAGATCCAGCGAAAAACTGGATCCAACAGCTCAGCCGGGAAGTCCAAGTTTGTTGGAAGGGATTGGCCGATGCGTTCGAAGAACAATACTGTGGATCTGGAACATCGGCGGCGCGTCAATATTTCCACACCAAAAAGCGGGCGGGTGAGACCCCCTTGGAGTATCTCCATCGCTTAAATGTCGCTGGCATGAGGGCGGATATCCCGGATAAGGAAGATGCCAGCCGGTCGGAAGCCGCTCGTGAACATGTGGAGCATTTCATCAGCACGTTGGACGATCGGGAGTTGGCAGACCAGCTGGCGTTACTGCGACTGAAGAACACCACGGAGCTGGAATTGACGTTGCGCACCCACCTAAGAGCGAAGAAGCGAGGCCCCAAGGCGGCAGTTGGATCCGGCCGTTTCAAATCTCGATTTAACGCGGATCAAGGAAGCCGGCCGCCATCTACCAGGACGGCCCGAGCTGTCTGCATGGTTGCCCGAGAGTCAGACGCGACCAGCTCGGAAGAGGAGTATCAGCGATCTGGGGGCGAGTCCGAGGAGGAGCAGTACCGGTACCTTTTCTCGGCAGAAGCCAGTCAGCCATCCAGGCTGCCAGCCGGGTCCGGTCAGCCGAAGGGTTTTCCGGCTCGAACTGACCAGGATTACCCCAGGCGCAAGTGCACCCACTGTGGGTCCATCAAGCATGACGACCGGAGCTGTTGGAAGCGGCTGACCTGCAAGAAGTGCGAGAGGAAGGGACACCCGGCGGAACACTGCCTGTTTACGTGTAAGACTTGCGGGGAGGTGCACGAGGCGGGACTGTTCCCAATTGAAGAATTCTACAACCAGATGAAGAAGTGGTACGTCCCGACCAAGCATGCTGGAATGCTGCCGCCCGGAGTGGAAAAGATGTTAAGCTAGATCGCTCGCCAGGTTGGAATCTGTTTCGAGCCGAGCGGTCTAGTGTTAGTATCTATGCATATGTCGGTAAGGAGGATAATCAAGAAGCAAAGCAAAGGATAACCGACAATACATGTAAGTTTGACGATTACGTCATCCGGTCCCCGGGCAGCACGGCTGACCCCTACCTGGTGAGCAGTATACGGACGGATGAGTATTCTCGGTCTGAAGTGCGTATGGAATTGAACCTGTTACCTGGCGAGTCGCGAGGTTATTGGAAATATCATTCGCCGGATAAATGGTTCAAGCAGGCCAAGGCGGATGGCAAAATCAATAACCAGAAGGCTACCATGCTGTTCGACTCTGGCGCGGAAGTGTCTATCGTGGACACCACCTTTGCTCGTAAGGTGGGGTGTGAGATAGATGAGACGAAGCGGCAGGAGTGTATCGGCATTGGAGAAAGTTCATACATGACCCAAGGAAGGACGAGAGTTAAGATTACGTTGGCTGGGTCTTTGGTGTATTACTTTACTGCCTGGGTAGGCAAGCTGGCCGGGCAGGATGCTATTCTGGGTATGGATTTTATGGTCCCGGCCGGCATACGTCTGGATTTTTTGCATGGAACATTGACGTTGCCGATGAGGTACAGATCCAGCTGGCCGGCCGGCGGCCCTTATATGGTGCCCGCGTCCAGTTCCTCAAGTTAGGTCAGTTTGTAACGGTGCCAGTTGGTAAAGCGGTGGAAGTAATGTTACGACCACACGACAGGCGGAGTAAGTTATGGCTGACAAGGGGCGAGTGCTGGGTACCCTCGTTTGTTAAAGGGGGTGGTCATCTCAACTCTATAAGCGTGACCAACATCTCTGAAAGGCCCCTCACCTTGCATGAAGATGTGATTATTGGAATGTGGCTGGCCGAGGACAAGGTGCCCTGCCGGCCGGTCTATGTCACTATTGGTTCAAGACGCTATATCGAGTGGCAAAACCTGGCTTTTCAGGCAACCACCGATCTGGTCAGCGAAGAGGAAGAATTAGAAGAGGACCAGACACCGATGGTGGCTAAACCCGAGTACCGGACCCCTTCTAAAATATTGACGCAGAGCCGGCCGTCGCCGGATCCGGCTGAACGTATTGGCCGAGACTATGCCCCGATAGCGGAACTGGTTTTTCCTACCCAGAGGAAGACGGACGAACGACGGAATCGGGAGAAGGGACAAAGCAGAGCCATATGTGAGGACAACCCCGATGGCGGATGGTATGATGACCGAGGTGAAGGCGGATCGACCCAGCCGGCCGATCAGGATTCGGAAGTAGCCGAAGGCGGATCGACCCAGCCGGCCGATCAAAATTCGGAAATAGCCGAAGGCGGATCGACCCAGCCGGCCGATCAGGATCCCGAAGTAGTCGAAGCTGACCAAGTCTGCATTCATGAAGGGGGCGAGCTATATGTTGAAGGCATGGAGGATCAGATGGCGGTGCTACCTGAGGTAACCCCCTGCCCCCCAGCGGTCACTATTGACGATCTACAAGTGGGAGACCCGGATGTGAACACCCCGGAAGAGATCGGCAGATTGAAGGATATTATATGTAAAAGACGACATCTGCTGATCGGACCAGGAAACGCACTTCCTCCGGCCGCCCATGGGGCGGTATGTGACATTGATGTGGGAGGCGCCAAGCCGGTTGCACAAAGATGCCGAAGCGTCGCCCCCCAGTATCGGGAAAAGCTGTCAGAGCTTATCAAGGGTTTGCTGGCCACCAAGATAATTCAGCCGTCCACCTCGCCCTGGGCTTCGCCCATTGTAATTATTATCAAGAAGAATGGGGTGGATATAAGGTTGTGTATTGACTACCGGCTGGTGAACCGGCTGACTAAGCTGATGGTTTACCCGATGCCGTTGATAAATGATTTGCTGGAGGACTTGGATAAAGTTTTGTGGTATTGCTCATTGGACATGGCCAGCGGATTCTGGGTGGTCTCTATGACCGATCGTGCACGGGAGATCTCCGCGTTCGTGACGCCCTTCGGGTTGTTCGAGTGGAACCGGATGCCGTTCGGTCTGAAGAATGCCCCGCAGATTTATCAACGGCTGATAGATAACGCGCTGTACGGACACTTCAAGATCAAGGCGGATCAAGATCCGGCTCTGGTCGGGGATGTGTTCACCGAAGGTGACCCGGACCTCGACCCAAAACCTTCAGTTTTGGGGCGGCGGTCTTACATTGATGACATTCTCGTTACGGCAACTACCTGGGATTTACTGTGTGACAAAGTGGAGAAGTTGATGATTACGTGTGAAAAGTGGAATCTTTCGATTAGTGTGGTTAAGAGTTTCTGGGGAAAGACTAAGGTGACCTATTTGGGCCATCAAGTTTCGATTGCCGGATTGGAGGCTAATCCGAAGGATTTGGAGTCCTTGAGTAATCTGCCTTTCCCGCGATCCCTAAAGGCTATGCAATCCTTTTTGGGGAGCCTGAATTATTACAGTCGGTTCATCGAAGATTTTGCAGTCTATGCGGCGGTTTTGTATGAGTTGCGGGAGGTGGATTACCATAAGCTGAGAGAGCAGGATAGGCAAGCGGAGACGCGAGCCGGGCCGGCAATATCAGCCAATGGGATGCCGCCCTTGTCAGCTATTTCGGCCAATGATAAGGCGCCCTTTTTGCCCCGACAGGCGGCCGGCCCGGACGACCACATGACCCGAGCGATGGTGGCCTTTGGTATGTTAAAGGCGAAGATGGCGACTACACCGGTCCTGAAACATTTCGATGTGAATAAGATTCCAGTGGTCATCATCTACGCTAACAAATGGGCCATCTCGGCCGCCCTCGTTCAAGATCATGACGGAGTGTACTGTCCCGTGACATTCACCAGCCGGACCCTGAAGGCTAATGAAGTTAATTACGGATTAGTGGATAAAGAAGTTTTGGCTTTATTGCGGATCTTGGATGTGTGTTATACTATGTTGGTGTCTCGGCCTATCAAGGTACTATCTAGACGGTCGACCCTATCATGGCTCCTGACGGCGAATGGAATTGACGGCCGGCTGGGTAGATGGGCGGCTCTGCTGTCTCAGTGGTCCCTCGAAGTGATTAAGTGTACTAAGGGAGAAGAGGAAATACTGGGCACGCTGGCTGCCAGCATTACCCCAAGGGCAGAAGTGGATGAAGCACTGATAGCGATCGCGCCTCGGAAGCAGCCTCGACAAACCATCGTATTGTGGTGGAGCCGATTTCCAAATCCATGACCGAAGTCTTGGGCGGAATCCGGATACCCACTGGCCCGGACGACCAACTATCGGAGGGGGTACTCCGTTGATCCTGATCAGCATCAGAATCAGATGAATCACCATTATCGTGACTGATCTGATCCTCCCGGTCATCTGGCCGGTCATCATGCGCGTCAGGATCTATGTTTATCTTCATCTCACCTTGTGTACCCGTTGATCGGGGGTGGTTACACTCACTTAGGTGGACTCGGTGACGAAAACGATGATCTTGATCAGGTCGGAGGGGATGACCTTCTCGAGACGGGGGGTGTCCTCGGGTGGAAATCTTCACCGGAGAACGGGTTGGGGTCGATACTTAATCAGTATCTAGGCACTGATCAGGAAAGTTCGTCTGATCAGGCCAGCCAATGAGAGAGAGATAATAAGAAACCAAGAAAACGCGATCAAACCACGATCTTCCACAGTAATCCACAAACGTTATCTCCACAGAACCTTTTCCAATATTATTGACGTGTTCCAAACACGATGGCGTTGAGGGTGAGGTTCGATCACCAAAAACAAACCCGTCGGGGGTCTTCCGGTAAGCCAAAATGCGTCTAAGCGCGTCTTAACCGGGAATTAGTTGAGCAAGAGGGGACTTATCAACCCTGTGCTCCCAATGACCGCAACACGTGGCGGAGCGACTCTTTGCTTAGGGGGAAAATCAAAACCTGTTATTATATATGCAATGTCCTATACCTGTGTACCATACACCAACTCATGCCTGATCTATACTTCGAACCTATTTACTTCGTCGCACGGTTGCGTAGCACCACCTTGCCCATCCTAGCTGCACCTTCAAGCTGATCTGTACCACTTCTGCCCTGATCACGATCCGACTTCTGTAAAGATCTTCAACCCATCCCGATCTTCGATAAGCGACTTGGAAACCACTTAAGATCTGCCCTTCTGACACTTGTTCCCTTCACATCCAGCCCGACTTGATAGGGAGCTTTACTTGCCTTCGCGTCTAGACACTGATCAGAGGCTGATCAGCCCCGATCACGATCGACATAGTGATCAGCTGGGTGATCAGGCGATGATCAGGGCGATCAGCCCTTGATCACCTCGGGAACCCTCTGGGTCACCATCACCACGACTTCATTCATCTGCTCAGCCATACTTCCGACCTCCATACCCCGTCAGGGCAACCATATCACACTGATCTCGGCTGATCGGGCCTGATTGGGCCTTGTCTCGTCATCCTCGGATAAATCCATCAGTCATCATCACTCGTACAACTCGCTATTCCACATGCCCCATTTCATTCCACATCTGATCTTCATATCTTGCCGATCGAGCCAACACTTCGCGTCACAATCCCTTTCAACAACTACACAGTTCGTAAATCGGCTAGATGACTGTCCCTGACACGCCATGTCTCCAATTGCTGTATTTCCCACTCGTTGTACATCCACGGGAACTCCACTTAGTAATTGTGATCATGATCATGATCGTGATCTCTACCGTTCCATCAGTGTCTGGGACTGGGCGTCATGACAGTACCTGGCGGATTTCTTCACATCACGAATACCCGTTGTCTGCCACCCTTTCGTCGTGAATGCGATCGGCCTTTCCCACCCATCAACCGTCTTATGTTGATGGGTGTTCCATCGTCACCAATCAACGGCCATGTGTGGTCCACTTCATTCTCAATATTTTCTGATCGCTTTACCACAGCCGCCCCTGAGACTAACTGCAGCCGCGCAACGACTGCAGTTCGACTCATTCACTTCCAAACTTCCTCTCTGGCGATCACCATGGCTGACTCGAGCCGATCTTCTCTTCCTTCTTCGTCATCTTCGGCTGCTCGCCCGATCACTGCCTCGCCTTCCGTGTCCAGTTCGATTGATCCAGCGGCCGCCCCGATCGCGCCTTCGGCACCGATCACGACCAGTCTCATCCGTCTTACGACTACCATGACTCCGTATCGCCCGCCTTGGAATACTCCCGCTCGACCTTCTTCAGATCGCCCTCTCCGTTACTTGGAACAGCTCGCTCGTCTAATAGATGGATCGGGTCCACTCACGTTGGGGTCCATGGAAGCTTGCCGACTACGGTCGGAACTCCGAAGTGCAATTCCCGAGTTGGTTTCTCTATATGATACCAATCGGGCACTTAACGCTGAGTTATTCGACCGTCGGACCGTTGACGATACCTTGGCACATGATTCTGCTGATCTGGCTAGCCAGCTGTCGACGCTTCGGCTAGATCACGACCAACTTGGCCAAGACTTGCAAGTCATGACTGATCGCGTTCAGAGTTTGACGATGGAGCGTGATCAGCTATCAGCTGACCTCGCTACTCTGCGCCTCTCCAGGCCTTCGGACACCGTCGCCTCTCTACAGTCGCTGATCGGTTCGCTGACTATTACCATCCGCGATCAAGGTATGTTTATCCCATTCACTTCTTCTGCGATCGGTATATGACTTTCCATGTTTATTTCCAGACGAACGTATTGAGGCAATGAAAGGCTCGATGGTCGAGATGGTGGATCATCTACAACGGCTCGATGATCGCCATCTCGACCGTGATCAGCTGCTCCGCGACAAGATCTGCACTGCCGAGGACGTAGAGCGTCGGGAAGTCGAGGTTCGCTACTCGGATGAGCAGGTCCAGCTCCTGGTCAAACAACTTTCCGATTCTCGCATCGGCCGCGCCGACATACAGAAAAAGGTTGTGCGAGAGTCGGAAGGCAGCTGAAGATTGCCGGCGCGAGCTTAATCTTGCTCGGGTTAAACTTGAAACCCTAGAGCTCGATGATCGCGCCTGGCTCCAGCATAACGCCGACTTGAGGAACGTTGCGGTGCAGACTATGGAGAGGTGGACCAACCCGAACACCGGTTCGGAGTCAGTTCGGACGGCTTTACAACGACTTCCTGAGCTGATCAGCTCCTTCACTCCGTCTGGAACACCACCACAGTCTTCCGCGTCTGCCCCGCCATCACCAGCGTCTTCCGTCACTTCCTTGTCGGCCCAAAGTGCTGATCAGCCCGTGATCAGCACTGCAGCGGCTTCTGCGTCTACTCCACCCCGTCTGCCAACGGCCTCGAGATCGGTCTCCTCGATCTTGAGTTCTGCGAAGCGCAAACGGACCAGCTCGTCGAAGAAGAAGATGGCTCCCGCCAAGCGCTCTCGTCTTATGATTGACTCGGACGATGAGTCGACTGATCTGGACGAGAGGACGTTGTCTGTTCTGGCCCGATCGCGCAGTACTGATCGCCGCGCTCCAGCGCCGACCCTTTCAGGCGTAAGTTCGCTGACCCAGGCCAGCGCTTTGCTTGAGTCCGATGACGAGGACGACGGTGATCTTGAGGAGGAACAACCGGCTCCGGCTGTTCCCAACGTTCCTCCACCGGTCAATAGGACAGTGATCGGCCCACCTCTCAATTTCACGGGCGTTTTCATCCCAGCGAGCCGGTCGTCGATCGAGCAGGACGATTACAGCTATAATCCGAACCAAAGGTTCATGGATTTATACGTCGTCATGCAGGGCAAGGCAACTTCTGCTCACATGGCAACTCGGAAACCTTGGAGTGCTGATCAGGTATGGGATCTGACGCCTCAGGTTCTTGCTGTGAGGCACAAACTCGTCCCTAGCTTGTGGTCCCGCCCGCCAGGATGGATCTTTCCGACAAGATCGCCGGCGCTCAAGGAAAAGCAGTGGCAACCGAGTGTGCTGACCAGAGGCGCTATCGAGCTTCTGATCGATTCAGCACCTTGGGATGTCCTCATAACACCTATGCCCGGGCTGGCGTTTCCCAATCGCCCCTGGTTTGTTGATCTGCAGGGACGTTTGGCCCTGTATTACCAGGAACATCTTCAAGCGATATGGGAGGCGACCCACCATTTCCCGATCACGGCGACGATGCGCAAGGACGCGTGAATTGAGCATTACCATCATGCTCGCAAGCGTCGACGCACAAAAGCTGGGGCTGCCTGGGCTGCGATCTGCGACCATGTGGTCAATGGGATTCAACGCGGCGAGTGCGATCTGGACGTTTTCTTGTTTCCTGCCGTGCTGCATTTACCTGTTCGTCGGGCGGGATCGCGAGGACTCAAGGCTGACGGCGGGGAGTGGTATCCCGGTTATGGGCATCCAACTCCGATCGCCACGTTGCGTGATTGCCTGATCTGGACCGATCAGCAGGAGCCTTGGCGGAACCAGTTCCGATCAAGCCCCATGGATCATCCAGGGTTCGCGGTTTCTCGCCTGCGCACGAAGTATGGCCCGTGATTGTCGTGACAACCAGCTTTCGTTTCGTTTTTTCCATAATCATTAATATATCACGACAGTTCTTGATAATTTTCACGTTCCATATTCACACTTCCTATTCAGGTCCCACTATTGCCTCCATCTGGTATATCGATCGCTCACATGTATGCAAATGTAGTTCTCGTGCATTATATGTATATATATATCCATTTACTCCAAACCAGCTCAACCACCCTGATCTCCACTTGCTCGACCATTACATTTGGCTGATCTGTCACAATGTGTCAACCCAGGCTATTGAGACTCCTGGTTGCCCTCTTCGTGGGTTTGCATCACTCCAAATCGATTTCGTCTCACCCGATCACGTTCAAATTCTCTTAGTAGAGCTCCACAGTTCAGATCACGTTCATCTACCCACTCGGGATCGTCATAACCCTTCCACCGAACCAAGTAATCACGATGGGTTCGACCAAATCGGGTCCTCTTGCCTGATCGGGTATCCAAAATCTTTTCCACTTCAAATTCGTTCTGGTCCAACGTTCTTTCCCAACTGTCTTTTGGCAAGAGAGCTTCGTCGAAGTCAAACCTTGGCTGATCATCGCATGACAGCCTGGTTTTGGGCCGATCGGGGTATTCCCGAACCAGTTTCAGCTTCGACAAATGGACGATCGGGAAAATTCCGTAATCGGTACCAGCAGTAATCAACCGGGCGGCGTGATCACCGATCAGTTCGGCTATGCGGAACGGTCCATGCCACAGATGTGCTAACTTCTTGGCGTATCCTTCTTTCACGCGATCCAAGTAAAGCCAAACCCTTGATCCCGGCTCGATGTTATGGGAATCGGCTTGATCATTGTTCCGATCAGCTCTTTCTTGGATCGCCCTCCGCAATCGTTCGTTGACTTGTTCCCGCGCATGTTGGTAGTGACGCTGGAGTCCCATACGCATCGACGAGCTTCGCGATCTCGACCTCAAGTACATCCAACAGGAATCACCGACTCGATGGTAGATCGAGGGTCCCAACTCTACGCCAAGTAGAACGGAGTATCTCCCCTGATCCGATCAAAAGAGGAATTCAACGCAAACACCAGTCTCTCTGCATATTCATCCCAATCTTGTTGAGCGGAGTCCGCGACATACATCTTGATAGCTCTAGTTAGCGTCTGTACCATCCGTTCGGCTTTACCATTCGCCTGCGGACGATATGCCATGGTCGCGCTCTGTTTCTGGCCAAGCATCTGATTAAATGATCGGAAGACTTCGGCCATGAAACCTGGTTCGCGATCATGCCTGATCACTTCACTAGCTCCAAACCGTCGAAAAACACATTCTTCGTAACTGCAAGCGACTTGTTGGGCTGTTCGGGTAGATCCCGCTTTCGCGATCACCAATTCCGTGAACAGATCAGTCCAGATCAGCAACTCTGTGTTGCCCTCGAACGATTTTGGCAGGGACGGTATGTGTTCCATCGCTATCACTTGGAAAGGGTAGGTCGCCTGGATATTTCCAGGTGATCTCCCCCGGATGTTTGGCATACCTTTTCCAGTTTCGCAATCCGTACATGTCCCGACAAACTTTTGTATACTTCGATATAAGCCTCTCCAATGGAAATGTTTGCGAATCCTGTGATACGTTCGACCTACGCCCTGGTGGCCACCCTCCAAACTGACGTGATAATGGTGTAAGATATCAGCTTGTAAAGTCTCCGGGATCACGAGCCTTGCTGATCGGTCCAGATCTACATCGGCCTGATCAGCTTGGGCATAGTAAAACAATAAATCGTTTTCGTCGATCTCATAGTTGGACGCGATCTTAGCACAATCTTTTGCTTCACCCTGGCTCAGCTTCTCCAGATCACCCTTTAGAAACGCCTTCAAATCAACGATCCATTTTTCCTCGTCTTGTGCCTTGAGAATTCTTTCGATCCGCATCTCCTGTATTATTTCTTCTGTTAGGCTTTCTCGAGAGAGTGATCTGTTAGGTGGTGATCTGGTTCGCGATCTCGTCATGATCGAGATCTGGGCTGCTTCCTTTTCATCTTCCACACGAATCAGCTCAGGCAGCCTATTGATCTCCACCAGTTCTTCCAGCAATGCTTGATCAGTAACTATTGATCCGGTCTGATCACGCATGGCCATAGTGGCTAGGTGATCTGCGCTCCGATTCCAATCACGTTTCACATGTAAAAGATCATGCCTTGGCCATCCACGTAAAGCTTTCATAACGCGATCGTTCAGCAACTTCAAACGCGGTGCTTTGCAATCGATCTCTCCAGTGATCTGCCGAATTACCAGATTTGAATCTCCGCATATGATTACTCTTCCGATCTTTTGCTCTTGCAAGAGATCCAAACCTAGCAGCAGACCACGATATTCGGCCTCATTGACCGTGATACCTGGAGTGTAATCTGAACCGGCCGATATGACAGTCCATTCTGGCAGTTTCCATAACAGCGCGCTATACGCCCCACGCCTTTCTTCACACTCGCTGATCCGTCGAAACTTACAACGATCAGATTTTCCTCCGAGCCGACGATCGGGTATAGTGATCGATTCTCGTGGTTGCTTCCGAGGAGCGACCTCGATCAGGGCTTCATCGACTTCTGATCGGGGCGTGATGCTGGCTGCTAGTGTTCCAAGAATTTCTTCTTCGCCCTTGGTGCACTTAATGATCTCCAAAGTCCACTGAGATAACACCGCTGCCCATCGCCCCAGTCTTCCGTCTAAACCACTCGCGGATAGTAACCACGCCAAACTAGATCGCCTGGATAATACCTTAATTGATCTAGTTACCAGCATAGAGTAACAAACATCCAATACACGTAATAATGCTAGCACCTCCTTATCCGCAATACCATAGTTAACTTCGTTCGGTTTTAATGTCCGGCTTGTGAGCGTCACCGGGCAATAAATTCCGTCGTGATCTTGGACCAGTACGGCTGATATTGCCCATTTACTGGCATATAGGATCACCACGGGAATCTTCTCCGGATCGAAGTGTTTCAATATCGGCGTCGAGATCATCTTCGCCTTCAACATACTGAAGGCTACCATAGCTCGCTCCATATGGTCCTCTGACCCTGGCACAGTTCGATCGATCAGTGACCCAGTCTTGAGATCCGTTTCAGTAACTTCAACTTCGTGATCAGTCTCAATTGGTGATCTTCCCACTCGATCATGTTCTCGTAGCCCATGATAATCCACTTCCTTCAGTTCATATAGTATAGCGGCGTAAATCGAGAAGTCTTCGATAAATCTGCTATAATAATTCAGAGATCCGAGGAAGGATTGCATGGCCTTCAGTGATCGGGGAAAAGGTAAGTTGCTGAGAGCGGCCAGATCTTTTGGGTTTGCTTCCAATCCTTGGATCGACACGTTATGGCCGAGGTAAGCGACCTTGGGTTAACCCCAGAAACTCTTGACCA
>MIQA02020677.1:0-13253 GCA_001887855.2 Sclerospora graminicola | reverse complement strand
CCGCGGACGTAGAGCGTCGAGAAGTCGAGGCTCGCTATTCGGATGAGCAGGTCCAGCTCCTGGCCAAGCAACTTTCCGATTCTCGCATCGGCCGCGCCGACATACAGAAAAGGTTGTGCGAGAGTCGGAAAGCGGCTGAAGATTGCCGGCGCGAGCTTAATCTTGCTCGGGCTAAACTTGAAACCCTAGAGCTCGATGATCGCGCCTGGCTTCAGCATAACGCCGACCTGAAAAACCTCGCGGTGCAGACTATGGAGAGGTGGACCAAACCGAACACGGTTGGGGTCAGTTCGGACGGCCTTACAACGGCTTCCTGGGCTGATCGGCTCTTTTACTTCGTCTGGAACACCGCCACAGTCTCCGGAGTCTGCCCCGCCTTCACCCGCGTCCTCCGTCGCTTCCTTGCCTGTCCATAGTGCTGATCAGCCCGTGATCAGCACTGCAGCGGCTTCCGCGTCTATTCAATCTCGTTCACCGGCGACTCCGAGATCAGCGCCTTCGGTCTTGAGTTCTGGGAAGCGTAAGCAGACCAGTTCGTCGAAGAAGAAGGTGATTCCCGCCAAGCGATCACGTCTTGCGATTGACTCGGACGACGAATCGACTGATCTGGACGAGAGGGCGTTGTCTGTTCTAGCCCGATCGCGCAGCACTGATCGCCGTACTCAAGCACCAATCCATTCAGTCGTAAATTCGTTGACCCAGGCCGTTACTTTGCTGGAGTCAGATGACGAAGATGACGATGATCTTGAGGAGGAACAACCGGCTCAAGCTGATCCCAACATTCCTCCAGCGGCCACTAGGGCAGCGATCGCCCCGCCGCTCAATTTCACGGGCGTTTTCATCCCGGCGAAACAATCGTCGATCGGGGAGGATGATTACAGTTATAATCCGAACCAAAGGTTCATGGATCTGTACGTCGTCCTGCAGGGCAAGCCGACTTCTGCTCACATGGCAACACGGAAACCTTGGAGTGCTGATCAGGTCTGGGATCTGACGCCTCGGGTTCTTGAAGTGAGGCAGAAACTCGCCCCTCGCTTGTGGTCCCGCCCGCCAGACTGGATCTTTCCGACAAGATCGCCGGCGCCCAAAGACAAGCAGTGGCAACCGAAGGTGCTGACCAGAGGCGCTATTGAGCTTCTGATCGATTCAGCACCTTGGGATGTCCTCCTGACACCTATGACCGGGCTGACGTTTCCTGATCACCCTTGGTTTGTCGAGCTGCAGGAACGCTTGGCTTTGTATTACCAGGAACATGTGCAAGCAATATGGGAGGCGACTCACCATTTCCCGATCACGGCGGCGATGCGCAAGGACGCGTGGATCGAGCATTACTATCATGCTTGCAAGCGTCGACGCACCAAAGCCGGGGCTGCTTGGGCCGCGATCTGCGATTATATCGTCGACGGGATTCAGCACGGCGAGTGTGATCTGGACGTTTTCCTGTTTCCTGGCGTGCTGTATTTACTGGTTCGTCGAGCGGGATCGCGAGGACTCAAGGCTGACGGCGGGGATTGGTATCCCGGTTATGGGCATATAACTCCGGTCGCCACGCTGCGTGATTGCCTGCTCTGGACCGATCAGCAGGAGCCTTGGCGAAACCAGTTCCGATCAAGCCCCATGCATCATCCAGGGTTCACGGTTTCCCGCCTGCGCACTAAGTATGGCCTTTTCGCGTTCCACATTCATATTTTTTGTTCATGTCTCATTATCGTCTCCATCTTGTATGTCGGTCGCTCTCA
This sequence comes from Sclerospora graminicola, assembly GCA_001887855.2. NCBI lineage: Eukaryota > Oomycota > Peronosporomycetes > Peronosporales > Peronosporaceae > Sclerospora > Sclerospora graminicola. Next base: position 11,514 of record MIQA02020677.1, on the reverse strand, counting down.
TGTATACAGATATAGTCCTTGTGTATTTTATGTATGTATATGTATTCGTTTACTCCAAACCAGTTCAACCACCCTGATCACCACTTGCCCGATCATCATATTTGGCTGATCAGTCACAATGTGTCAACCCAGGCTATTGAGATTCCTGGTTACCCTCTTCGTGGGTTTGCATCACTCCAAATTGATTCCGTCTCACCCGATCACGTTCAAATTCTCTTAATAAAGCTCCACAGTTCAGATCACGTTCATCTACCCACTCGGGGTCGTCATAACCCTTCCACCGAACCAAGTAATCACGATGGGTTCGGCCAAATCGGGTCCTCTTGCCTGATCGGGTATCCAAAACCTTCTCCACTTCAAATTCGTTCGGGTCCAACGTTCTTTCCCAACTGTCTTCGGGTAAGAGAGCTTCGTCAAAGTCAAACCTTGGCTGATCATCGCATGACAGCCTGGTTTTAGGCCGATCAGGGTATTCTCGAACCAGTTTCAACTTCGACAAGTGGACAATCGGGAAAATTCCATAATCGGTACCTGCAGTAATCAGCCGAGCGGCATGATCACCGATCCGTTCGGCTATACGGAACGGTCCATGCCACAGATGTGCTAACTTCTTGGCATATCCTTCTTTCACGCGATCCAAGTAAAGCCAAACTCTTGATCCTGGCTCGATATTATGCGAATCGGCCTGATCGTTGTTCCGATCAGCTCTTTCTTGGATGGCCCTTCGCAATCGTTCGTTGACTTGTTCCCGCGCATGTTGGTAGTGACGTTGGAGTCCCATACGCCATCGACGAGCTTCGCGATCTCGACCTCGGGTGCATCCAACAGGGATCACCGACTCGATGGTCGATCGGGGGTCCCAACCATACGCCAGGTAGAAAGGAGTGTCTCCCCTGATCCGATCGAAAGAGGAATTCAACGCAAACACCAGTCTCTCCGCATATTCATCCCAATCTTGTTGCGCGGAGTCTGCGACATACATCTTGATAGCTCTAGTTAACGTCTGTACCATCCGTTCGGCTTTACCATTCGCCTGTGGACGATACGCCATGGTCGCGCTCTGTTTCTGGCCAAGCATCTGATTAAATGATCGGAACACTTCGGCCATGAAACCCGGTTCGCGATCATGCCTGATCACTTCACTGTCTCCAAATCGCCGAAAAACACATTCTTCATAACTGCAAGCGACTTGTTGGGCTGTTCGGGTAGATCCCGCTTTCGCGATCACCAATCCCGTGAACAGATCAGTCCAGATCAGCAACTCTGTATTGCCCTTGAACGATTTTGGCAGGGACGGTATGTGATCCATCGCTATCACTTGGAAAGGGTAGGTCGCCTGGATATTTCTAGGTGATCTTCCCCGGATGTTTGGCATACCTTTTCCAGTTTCGCAATCCGTACATGTCCCGACAAACTTTTGTATACTTCGATATAATCCTCTCCAATGGAAATGTTTACGGATCCTGTGGTACGTTCGTCCTACGCCCTGGTGGCCACCCTCCAAACTAACGTGATAATGGTGTAAGATATCAGCTTGTAAAGTCTCCGGGATCACGAGCCTTGCCGATCGGTCCAGATCCGCATCGGCCTGATCAGCTTGGGCATAGTAAAACAATAGATCATTTTCGTCGATTTCGTAGTTGGACGCGATCTTGGCACAATCTTTTGCTTCACTCTGACTCAACTTTTCCAGATCACCCTTTAGAAACGCCTTCAAATCAACAATCCATTTTTCTTCGTTTTGAGCCTTGAGAATTCTTTCGATCCGCATCTCTTGTACTATTTCTTCTGTCAGGCTTTCTCGAGAGAGTGATCTGTTGGGTGGTGATCTGGTTCGTGATCTCGTCGTAATCAAAATCTGGGCTACTTCCTTTTCATCTTCCACACGGATCAGCTCAGGCAGCCTATTGATCTCCACCAGTTCTTCCAGCAACGCTTGATCAGTAGTTATTGATCCGGCCTGATCACGCATAGCCATAGTGGCTGGTGATCTGCACTCCGATTCCAATCACGTTTCACATGCAAAAGATCATGTCTTGGCCACCCACGTAAAGCTTTCATAACGCGATCATTCAGTAGTTTCAAACGCGGCGCTTTACAGTCGATCTCTCCAGTGATCTGCCGAATTACCAGGTTTGAATCTCCGCATATGATTACTCTTCCGATCTTTTGCTCTTGCAAGAGATCCAAACCTAACAGCAGACCACGATATTCGGCCTCATTGACCGTGATACCTGGAGTATAATCTGAACCGGCCGATATAACAGTCCATTCAGGCAGTTTCCATAACAACGCGCTATACGCCCCCACGCCTTTCTTCACACTCGCTGATCCGTCGAAACTTACAACGATCAGATCTTCCTCCGAGCCGACGATCGGTGGGGGTATAGTGATCGATTCACGTGGTTGCTTCCGAGGAGCGACCTCGATCAGGGCTTCATCGACTTCTGATCGGGGCGTGATGCTGGCTGCTAGTGTTCCAAGAATTTCTTCTTCGCCCTTGGTGCACTTAATGATCTCCAAAGTCCACTGAGATAACACCGCTGCCCATCGCCCCAGTCTTCCATCTAAACCACTCGCTGACAGTAACCACACCAAACTAGATCGCCTGGATAATACCTTAATTGATCTAGTTACCAGCATAGAGTAGCAAACATCCAATACACGTAATAATGCTAGCACTTCCTTATCCACAAAACCATAGTTGACTTCATTCGGTTTTAATGTTCGGCTAGTGAACGTCACTGGGCAATAGACTCCATCGTGATCTTGGACCAGTGCGGCTGATATTGCCCATTTACTGGCATATAAGATCACCACGGGAATCTTCTCCGTATCGAAGTGTTTCAGTATCGGCGTCGAGATCATCTTCGCCTTTAACATGCTGAAGGCTACCATAGCTCGATTCATGTGGTCCTCTGACCCTGGAACAGTTCGATCAATCAGTGATCCAGTCTTGAGATCCGTTTCAGTGACTTCAACTTCGTGATCAGTCTCAATTGGCGATCCTCCTACCCGATCACGTTCTCGTAGCCCATGATAATCAACTTCCTTCAGTTCATATAGTATAGCGGCGTAAATCGAGAAGTCTTCGATAAACCGGCTATAATAATTCAGAGATCCGAGAAAGGATTGCATGGCCTTCAGTGATCGGGGGAAAGGCAAGTTGCTGAGAGCAGCCAGATCTTTCGGGTTTGCCTCCAGACCTTGGATGGACACGTTATGGCCGAGATAAGCGACCTTGGGTTGACCCCAGAAACTCTTGACCACACTGATCGACAAATTCCAACGCTCGCAGGTGTTCAGGAGTCGTTCGACCTTATCGCATAGCATATCCCAGGATGTTGCTGTGACCAAGATATCATCTATGTATGATCGCCTTCCCAGCACTGATCGGCCCTGATCTTGGTCTGGTTCACCTTCCGTAAACACATCATGTAGATCAGTGGCTTCCCGATCAGCACTGATCTGGAAATACCCATAGAGAGCATTGTCGATCAGCCTCTGGTAGATCTGTGGGACATTCTTTAATCCAAACGGCATCCGATTCCATTCAAAAAGCCCAAAAGGTGTAACGAAAGCCGAGATCTCTCGAGCGCGATCAGTCATCGAAACTACCCAGAAACCACTAGCCATATCCAGCGAACAAAACCATAAAACTTTATCCAGATCTTCTAATAAATCATTGATCAGGGGCATCGGATAGACCATCAACTTCGTGAGGCGATTCACCATTCTATAGTCGATACACAATCGAATATCAACCCCATTCTTCTTAATCACAATCACGATCGGTGATGCCCACTGCGATGTTGATGGTCGGATGATCTTTGTACTCAACAAGCCCTTGATCAAATCGGATAACTTTTCCCGGTATTGAGGTGCAACTTTACGACAGAGCTGAGCGATCGGTCTCGCATTCCCCACGTCTATATCACAAACAGCTCCGAATGCGGATGGGGGTAGGGCGTTACTTTCCCCATCAGTAAGTGATGCCTCTTCCAGAAGATTTTCTTTAGCTGATCGATCTGCTTGGGAGTGTTCACTTCGGGATCACCGACCTGTAGATCTTCCATGGTGACTTCTGGCGTATTGGGCGATACTTCCGGTAAAACGGCCATCTGCTTCTCGATACCTTCGATGTACTGATCACCACCTTCATGTATACACACTTGTTCGTCTACCTGATCTGCCTTTTTCTGATCGGTGTCATCTTGAGTCGCTCCTTGTACGTCACTCGACTGATGGTCTACTTCGGGTTCACCCTCCTCCGTAATGACTTCGGCTGATTCATCCTCCTTTTCTTTCTCATGATCGTTCTTGAACTCCTCACTGTCATTTCCGCTATCTGGGTCCGTTGGTTTCGGTGAGCCGGGCCTAATTATACTCAATATCTGTGGACCTTCTTTGACCCGGCCTTCCCCTGTCGCCTCGATTGTTGGCCTCCTGATCAGCAGCTTGGTCGGCGTAGAATACTCCGGCTTCTCGACCATAGGTGAGGTATCTTCATCCGCTAAATCTTCGTCACTGATCATGTCCGTGGTGGCTTGATAAGCCAGATTCTGCCATTCAATGTATCTTCGTGATCCCACTGAAACATATCCGATCTGTCGAGGTACTTTCCCTTCAGGTAACCACATCCCTAAGATCATGTCTTCGTGGATGATCAGCGGCTGATCGGATATATTTGTGACCCTGATGTAGCTTGATCGGCCGATACCTTTAACGAACGTTGGTACCCATCGTTCACCACGGGTTAACCACAATTTCTGTTGCCGATCACTCGGCCGAATCATGACATCGACTGATCGGGACACCCCAATGTTCTCGTACTGACCCATTTTTAACATCCGTACATGAGTACCATATAAAGGTCGTCGGCCAGATAACTGAATCTGCACTTCATCCGGCAGAGTCAGGGTTCCATGAGACAGGTCAAGTCGTATACCGGCTGGTACCATAAAATCCATCCCCAATATCGCGTCTTGACCGGCTAATCGGCCGACCCAAGCATTAAAATAGTAGACCAGGGATCCTGCCAGGGTGATCTTCACACGTGATCGTCCTTCTGTCATATATGAACTCTCGCCGATCCCAACACATTCTTGCCTCTGGGTACTGTCTATACGACATCCCACCTTACGAGCAAAGGCGGAGTCGATGATCGAGACTTCCGCCCCAGAGTCAAATAAAATAGTGGCTTTTTCATTGTTGATCTTTCCATTAGCTTTAGCCTGTTTAAACCACTTGTCGGGAGAGTGATACTTCCAGTATCCTCGGGATTCACCGGGCAGTAGATCCAACTCCATGATCACGTCCGATCGGGGATATTCATCCACTCTGAGACTGTAGATCGGACACCGATCGATGCAATTTGAATTAGAACATGTATTGTCGGTTATCTTCTTTTCCTCAAACTTATCTCCGCTACCGACATATGCATAAATGCAGAACATAGATCGCTCGGCTCGAACCAGATTCCAACCTGGCGAGCGATCTAGTTTAACATCTTCTCAACATCTGGTGGGAGCATACCAGCATGTTTAGTCGGCACATACCACTTGCGCATCAGATTAAAGAATTCTTCGATAGGGCAGGCGCCGGCGTCATGAAGCTTCCCACAGGTCTTGCATACGAAAAAGCAATGATCAGAAGGGTGACCTTTACGATCACATTTTCCACACGTAATTCTTTTCCAACAATCACGATCTCCATGTTTGGTCGACCCACAGTGCACACATTTCTTACGAGATCGGTCCTGATCAGGTTGGATACCACCAGGTTTCCGTCCATCCATGCCATTAGCCGATGATCTCGGGCGATACACTGGCTCCGTCGTAAAAATATGACGATATTGTTCTTCGTCCGAGCTCAGACTTGATTGACCACTTTCCTCTTCAGAACCTGAACTGTCTGATTCCTTCGTGATCATTCGAATCGCTCTGGCTGGTCGGGCTGCCGGTATCTTGCCCTGATCAGGGTGTGGCTTTGACCGGTACCGGTTCGATCCTACCTCGACCTTGGGCTGTCGACTTTTGGCCCGCTGCAACGTCCTCAGAGTCAGTTCCAGTTGTTCTGAGTCCTTTATACGGAGCAGGGTTAGCTGATCAGCCAGATCGCGATTATCCAGAGTACCAATGAAGTGTTCGACATGTTCGCGGGCTATATCCGGGTGTCGTGGGTCCTTGATCGGCATTTTCGCGCGTAGACCAGCAACATTCAACCGATGTAAGTACTCGATCGGCGTCTCGTCGGATCTTTTCTTCATGTGGTAGTACTGTCTAGCGACAGACACCCCCGAATTGCAATATTGTTCTTCAAACTCTTCACACAAACGAGGCCACTTCAAACGCACTTCTCGACTCAGCTGTTTAAGCCAGTTCTTGGCCGGACCTTTCATTAGATCAGCGAAGATCAGGCATCTTTCACCTTCCGGTGTCTTGTCCCTCAGAAAAGCTGACTTAGTCCGACTTAACCAAGCTCTGGCCTGATCATCATCCATATCCTTGCCGGTAAAATCTTTCAATTCCGAGATCGCAGACATTCGCACTCGGGTGATTGTTCCGGATTCACTGTCAAATGCCTGCGCGGAGGCCATATTCGCCCTACGAGGCATCTCAATGTCCAGATCATCTGGATCGAAATGTTGACTGATCTCACCTTCTGACTCCATGTCCACATCGCTCCGTGGAGGTGATCTGTGAAATTGATCTTGGTGATCGGCCTGGCATATCGATCGGACAACTCCAGCCGATCGGACCGATTCCATATCCACGTCCATGGGTCTCTTGACCGGTTTTTCAGCGGACTGATTCATGTTTGATGCTGATCGCCATGGTTGTCCTTGCCCAAGTGCGTACTGAGGTAATCCATATTGTTCACTCGCAAATCGGTTCATCATAGTCGCGAACATGGTTTTTAATTGCTCTGGGACCTCCGGTATGTTGGTATGACCAGTGCTGGGAGTCGGATTGTTCTGTGGCACTTCCTGAGCATCTTCAAAACTATCGTCCGATCCGACTCGACCAGGTTCAGGTTTCCTCTTCCTGTTCTGCGACTCGATCTTGGGGTCGATCTGCTTGATCCCTTTCGGGCCCAACGTCATACGTGTGATCCCAACCGAGGAGTCGGTGGAGGCCGCTCCAGATTGTGATGACGATTGATATATCGACTCAATATCCATAGGATACTCAACCAACTGTGATCGGTGCGAAGGATCCGCGATCGGCGACTGAACCACTGGGTTCGCCCCTAGTAACGAGGCAAGGTGATCATACAGAGTTGTCATAGCTTCTCTGATCGTCTCTTGATCCAGATCGAATAGCATATTCGCGTCGAAGGCACCAGTAGTGAAGCCAACCTCGTCGATCTGCGCCAAGAGGTTCCTGATCAGATCAAGTTGACTGCCTGTGATCACTGGCCGGGTCGCTCGACCTTCAAGCTTCCCGATGATCTTAGGTTTAATGATCTTCATCACTCGGTTGGTAGCCAGGAACTTGTGAAACTCTCGAAGATAGAACAGTCGTTCCACATCTTGGACAGTGGTCTTCTCGGCTGGTTCGATCTTCTCTTCGTCTTCCTCGAAGATCTTCGGTTTAGGTTTCACATATTTTTTAGGTGGATCACAATGATCCGCCCCCATGTTTTTTCTGTCTTTTTCCATTTTTTTCTTATGCATAGGATCAAGGTTAACACCTCGATCCTTTCCTGGGTTATAGTCAACTTTACTATAACCCAGATCGGCCCCGATCGGGGCCATATGGGGAGTTGTTTCATCTTTAATCTCGACCTGGCACTCCACCAAACCAGGTCGATCATCGCTTCCTTTAGAAATGGACAGCATCGGAGGCGATACGCCTTTCTCCAATACACCCGAAAAAGTTTCCTCCACTTTGATTTTCACATCTTTTTCATCATCAAAGGAATCACGGTGATATCCTGAGTCACCAAGTGATCCGAGCACGCGCACCATTGTGGTGGAGCCGATTTCCAAATCCATGACCGAAGTCTTGGGCGGAATCCGGATACCCACTGGCCGGACGACCAACTATCGGAGGGGGTACTCCGTCGATCCTGATCAGCATCAGAATCAGATGAATCACCATTGTGGTGACTGATCTGATCCTCCCGGTCATCTGGCCGGTCTTCATGCTCGTCAGGATCTATGTTTAACTTCATCTCACCTTGTGTACCCGTTGATCGGGGGTGGTTACACTCACTTAGGTGGACTCGGTGACGAAAACGATGATCTTGATCAGGTCGGAGGGGATGACCTTCTCGAGACGGGGGTGTCCTCGGGTGGAAATCTTCACCGGAGAACGGGTTGGGGTCGATACTTAATCAGTATCTAGGCACTGATCGGGAAATTTCGTCTGATCAGGCCAGCCAATGAGAGAGAGATAACACGAAACCAAGAAAATGCGATCAATCCACGATCTTCCACAGTAATCCACAAACGTTATCTCCACAAAACCTTTACCAATATTATTAACGTGTTCCAAACACGTGTGCGTTGAGGGTGAGGTTCGATCACCTAAAACAAACCCGTCGGGGGCCTTCCGGTAAGCCAAAATGCGTCTAAGCGCGTCTTAACCGGGAATTAGTTGAGCAAGAGGGGACTAATCAACCCTGTGCTCCCAATGACCGCAACACTTGGCGGAGCGATTCTTTGCTTTAGGGGGAAAATCAAAACCTGTTATTATATATGCAATGTCCTATACCTGTGTACCGTACATCAACTCATGCCTAACTTATACTTCGAACCTATTTACTTCGTCGCACGGTTGCGTAGCACCACCTTGCCCATCCTGGCTGCACCTTCAAGCTGATCTGTACCACTTCTGCCCTGATCACGACCCGACTCTTCGAAAGATCTTCAACCCGTCCCGATCTTCGACAAACGACCTTGAAACCACTTGGGATCTGCTCTTCTAACACTTGTCCACTTCATATTCAGCCCGACTAAACCGAGAACTTTACTTGCCTTTGCATCTGGACGCTGATCAGAGGCTGATCAGCCCTGATCACGATCGGCATAGTGATCAACCGGGTGATCAGGTGGTGATCGGGCCGATCAGCCCTTGATCACCTCGGAAACGCTCTGGGTCATCATCATCACGACTCAATTCATCTTCCAAGCCATGCTTCCGACCTTTATACCCCGTCAGGACAATCATATAACACCGATCTCGGCTGATCAGGCCTGATCAGGCCTTGCCACGTCGTCTTCGGACAAACCATAGGTTATCATCACTCACACAACCTGTCACTCCACATGCCCGACTTCATTCCACTTCTAATCTTCATTGCTCGGGCATAATAAGCTGATCGGGCCGTAACTTCGTATCACGATCAACTTCAACCACTATACCATTCGTAGATCGGCTGGACGCCTGCCCTTGACACGTCATGTCAACAGTTGCTCGTCTCATACTACATCCACGGGAACTCCACTTAGTAACTGTAATAACGATCGTGATCGTGATCTCCATCGTTCCATCAGTGTCTGGGACTGGGCTTAACGACAGTACTTGGCTGATTTCTTCACATCGTGAATACCCGTTGTCCGCCACCTTTTCCTCTTAACTGTGATCAACCTTTTCCCACCCATCAACCGTCATATGTTGATGGGTGTTCTATCGTTAGCAATCAACGGCCCTGTGTGGTCCACTTCAGTCTCAATATTTTCCGATCGCTTTACCACACGACGTAGAACGGGCGTTCGTTATCGGCTATCGCTAGCACAGGTGCCTCAGTCAAGCGTAGCTTGACTGCATCAAAAGCTTTCTGGCCTTGGGAAAGCCACAAGCTAGTCAACATATTTCTTAAATAATTGATAAAGAGGTCGAATCAGCCCAGAAGAGTTACATGAGAAGGGTACTTACGCAAATAGTTTGCTAACCCAAGAAAATTACAAACTTTTTTGACGTATTTTGGCACCGTCCATTCAACAAACACTCCGATCTTTTCAGGATCTAAGTGCACCCGTTCTTGCTCACAAAGTAACCGAAATCGGGTATCTCACGTTCTCCGAAGGTCCACTTCTTTAAGTTAGCATAGCGCTTGTGCTTACACATGCTAACACTCGACGTAGATGCTCTTTATGCACATCTACATCGCTTTTACCATGTTCACCGTTGCTACGGACGAACATGTCATCGAGATAACTCAGCGCCTATTCACGCTCCGGACGCAATAGAGGCGTGACGCTTCTGTTGAATGTTGCAGGGGCATTCTTTAGCTCCTATGGCATCACTAGCCACTCTCTAAACGCATACCGCTTTGGGTACTTACTGCCGTGACAGGGACATGCTTCTCACGCGTAAGGATCTCATAAAATCCATCTCTTAAGTCAAGAGCATGCCCCGCTAATGTCATCTATGATGATACCTTTACGTGGTATTGACGTCTGCTCCGGTACCGCGGCTGCGCGTAAACGTGATTGGTCGACGCAGCAATCATAAGCTTACTTCGACGTCACTCCGCTTGAAAGACGTCCTTCAACCCTCCTGTCGCGTCGCCATTCACCTCATCCCGCCGCGCTTTAATCCTCGTGAGCTGGCATTCCTTTCGATAATAGGTATACTCTGACTCTACGTTTACTGGTTCCAACGCACCTTCATTGGCATAATCAACTTCAGTCGCACATCGTATGCATTGATTTGCCTTCCAACATCTGCATTGCCGCTTGGTTATCCATCATCACCTGCATCGGGCGCTCAACTTTTTGCACCCGATCTCTTCCAGGAACTACGAAGTCTCAGTAATCTACTTCCAACTTGAGATGCAGCATAAAGTTCACCCTCCCTGGTGGGTAATCCTTGCTTGCGACACATCTAGTAAACAACCATGTCATTCTCCAGCGTAAGTACATCACCCGTCTCTCCACTTTGTTTGCTGCATAAACCGAATCGCTGTGACACTTCAACTTATTTGTTTGATTTGGTTCGATATTACACTCATGCGCAACTCAACGTCCTTGATTCGTTTCAGATATAGTAACACCTTCTTTGTACGCTGTCAATCGTCCTCTGTCGGCGTTTTAGCACGCTGCACCACAAAAGGCTATGTCCGGCCTCGTACACCGCGTTTTCAATAACAAGCTACCCACGAAGATTGAAACTGCTTCACGCTAGACCTTTCACTAGTTGTCAATAACCAAGATTGATTTTCAATCAATGTCCTCAACACTATCGACCGGTGACCTCACGCCATGCGCTTGCTCCAAACCATACGTATCAATAATTGATCGATAACAAGTTCTTGATCCAACGCATATCCATGTTGTTCATCGTAATCTACTCGCATCCCTAGAAATATCAAAACCAGACTCCGGCCTTTAATCTTCAGACACGTCATAGTTTCATAGAAATTGTCCACCTATTCACGTTTCGCGACGGTCATGAGCAAATCGTCCCCGTAAACACCTGCAACCACCAATTTAAGGTGAGAGTATATTACTATACTATACTACACTATACTATACTATACTATACTATACTATACTATACTATA
>MIQA02020676.1:0-17016 GCA_001887855.2 Sclerospora graminicola | reverse complement strand
TGTGGGAGCAAGGACGGGCGCAGTTAGCAGCGGTTGCAGAATTTGAGAAGGCAAATAGAGATACAAGAGAGGAGGGGATCCGACTTCAAGTAAGTTTAGAGTGCTTATTCCAACATCAGTCAGCACCAGAACCATCTCCCGCGCCATCGACTTTACCTTATCAAGCTGCAAACCAGAGGAAAGGGCCGGTCTCGAGAACGTCATACGCTTCCCGACCATGTGATATTCAGCGAGCGCAAGTCAAAGATTCCAGCAGTTCTGAGCCTATATTGCATACTAGGTTGCATATGTACATAGTAGCTAATTGTTAAGACTAATTGGACTACATTTACTACTACATGTAATAAAGGCTTTGCTGAGACGTGGACGCGGGTTTTGCAAACACTAGGCAGTCATATCAACTGGGTCAAGTTGCAAGACAGGCACCTTTGCACTCGCTTTATACGTGTAATTTGACGAATGTGTCAGACTGGCTTTGAGATCAAAGCCACGAGATCGTGCCGAAATTAGTTATAAATTACGCGTAGTTTTGACTTGCCACTATCCAATCAGTACTGTTAGTACTGTATTAGCATTAAATAGCACTACTACAATATATATTATCTATTAGCACTAAATAGTACTTCTACAGTTATTACAATCTTTCGCTATGTGCGACTACTAAAAACGACTGTCCGATGGACATAATTTCGTTGAAAGAGGTTGTTCGGCTTAATATATTATTCACTTTACATGTTGTCTTACAAAATATATTAAAGGCAGTCTGGAGCCGATGCTGTTGTACTTGCCCATTTAGTATCCACGATCTCCAACCGAGCTGATACCGTTCCTTGCTGCATCAAGCACCGATTTTGTTCTTCTAGCATTTCCTGGATAAATGTCAAGTGCTCAGTATTGGCCTTGCAGTCCAGGGAGCACAATCGACCAGCAGCTCCAGTCAACGACGATAGAGACGTGAAGAAGAGACGCTCACAGTTTGCGCAGTATGTCTGACGTTGCCGCCATTGAGCTTCGCTGGAACATCCATCGGTAAGTTCTTGTCTCCGTCTCCGATGTCCTCGCGGTCGTCCTGACGTTGAAAAAGTGGATGGTGCCGAACAACTGTGTGCGCTCGAGATTGGAGTGCTGACGCTCGTTTGATGACATGTAGTCTTTGGTGCTGATCCGCCTACAACCTCAGGTTGTCGTGGCCAAGAACTAGATCGGTGCTGTTGTGTGCTTCGTCTTCTTCGCTGGAGAATGTTTTGAATCATTTGCGAAACAATGCTAAGAGGGGATACGATGAATGTCTGAGTATGGTGAGTCTTGGTCTCTCGGAACACCGGTTTCGGCTGATGTTTCCAAATAGATGCAACTTGAGTCATGGTCTTGACGCTTGTTTTCGTGTTTGCTTTGTAAGGACAATTGAGAACTGAGTAGCAAAAACGTTTACGGCGAAAATGACGAAATTGCTCCACTTCTTTCGCTTCCGTCGAGCAGACAAACTGAAGCCGTATCGCATGGCACGACAGCACGCGACGAGGGACTGATTGTATATATCAGTACCGACTCAGAGCTCGATGTGGCATGTTCTGCGTTGCTTTTGTGTCGATTCCCAAAATCTGATAATGACATTGAAACCGAAGCATATTCACGAATGTGACCAACGAGCTCTACCTACTACTCTCTTTCCATGTGAAACTTGCATTTTCTTGCGGATATTTGTCCGCATCAGCGGCCTCACTTGATATGGTAGCGTGTGACGAGGGGCCTTAAATCACAATTCCGGTTGCTCTCAGTACCGACTCAGCGCTCGCTCGACGTGGCACTTTCTTGCTTTGAGTCATGATCTAACAGCTACACAATCTTTGTACTCTATTTTTTTCGAACTTGAAGCGTGGAGTGGACTATCTCAGCATAATCATCATTGTTTTTTCCGTCTTTTCGCAGGAGATACTGACCAATCTGACTCAACTTGACCTTTTACTTGAGATGCAATATATACATGTAGTAAAGGCTTTGCTGAGACGTGGACGCGGGTTTTGCAAACACTAGGCAGTCATATCAACTGGGTCAAGTTGCAAGACAGGCACCTTTGCACTCGCTTTATACGTGTAATTTGACGAATGTGTCAGACTGGCTTTGAGATCAAAGCCACGAGATCGTGCCGAAATTTGTTATAAATTACGCGTAGTTTTGACTTGCCACTATCCAATCAGTACTGTTAGTACTGTATTAGCATTAAATAGCACTACTACAATATATAGTACTGTATTAGCACTAAATAGTAGTACTACAGTAATTACAATCTTTCGCTATGTGCGACTACTAAAAACGAGTCCGATGGACATAATTTCGTTGAAAAAATAGGTTGTTCGGCTTAATATATTATTCACTTGACATGTTGTCTTACAAAATATATTAAAGGCAGTCTGGAGCCGATGCTGTTGTACTTGCCCATTTAGTATCCACGATCTCCAACCGAGCTGATACCGTTCCTTGCTGCATCAAGCACCGATTTTGTTCTTCTAGCATTTCCTGGATAAATGTCAAGTGCTCAGTATTGGCCTTGCAGTCCAGGGAGCAGAATCGACCAGCAGCTCCAGTCAACGACGATAGAGACGTGAAGAAGAGACGCTCACAGTTTGCGCAGTATGTCTGACGTTGCCGCCATTGAGCTTCGCTGGAACATCCATCGGTAAGTTCTTGTCTCCGTCTCCGATGTCCTCGCGGTCGCCCTGACGTTGAAAAAGTGGATGGTGCCGAACAACTGTGTGCGCTTGAGATTGGAGTGATGACGCTCGTTTGATGACATGTAGTCTTTGGTGCTGATCCGTCTACAACCTCAGGTTGGCCAAGAACTAGATCGGTGCTGTTGTGTGCTTCGTCTTCTTCGCTGGAAAATGTTTTGAATCATTTGCGAAACAATGCTAAGAGGGGATACGATGAATGCCTGAGTATGGTGAGTCTTGGTCTCTCGGAACACCGGCTTCGGCTGATGTTTCCAAATAGATGCAACTTGAGTCATGGTCTTGACGCTTGTTTTCGTGTTTGCTTTGTAAGGACAATTGAGAACTGAGTAGCAAAACCGTTTACGGCGAAAATGACGAAATTGCTCACTTCTTTCGCTTCCGTCGAGCAGACAAACTGAAGCCGTATCGCATGGCACGACAGCACGCGACGAGGGACTGATTGTTATATCAGTTCCGACTCAGAGCTCGATGTGGCATGTTCTGCTTTGCTTTTGTGTCGATTCCCAAAATCTGATAATGACATTGAAACCGAAGCATATTCACGAATGTGATCAACGAGCTCTACCTACTACTTTATTTCCATGTGAAACTTGCATTTTCTTGCGGATATTTGTCCGCATCAGCGGCCTCACTTGATATGGTAGCGTGTGACGAGGGGCCTTAAATCACAATTCCGGTTGCTCTCAGTACCGACTCAGCGCTCGCTCGACGTGGCACTTTCTTGCTTTGAGTCATGATCTAACAGCTACACAATCTTTGTACTCTATTTTTTTCGAACTTGAAGCGTGGAGTGGACTATCTCAGCATAATCATCATTGTTTTTTCCGTCTTTTCGCAGGAGATACTGACCAATCTGACTCAACTTGACCTTTTACTTGAGATGCAATATATACATGTAGTAAAGGCTTTGCTGAGACGTGGACGCGGGTTTTGCAAACACTAGGCAGTCATATCAACTGGGTCAAGTTGCAAGACAGGCACCTTTGCACTCGCTTTATACGTGTAATTTGACGAATGTGTCAGACTGGCTTTGAGATCAAAGCCACGAGATCGTGCCGAAATTTGTTATAAATTACGCGTAGTTTTGACTTGCCACTATCCAATCAGTACTGTTAGTACTGTATTAGCATTAAATAGCACTACTACAATATATAGTACTGTATTAGCACTAAATAGTAGTACTACAGTAATTACAATCTTTCGCTATGTGCGACTACTAAAAACGACTGTCCGATGGACATAATTTCGTTGAAAAAATAGGTTGTTCGGCTTAATATATTATTCACTTGACATGTTGTCTTACAAAATATATTAAAGGCAGTCTGGAGCCGATGCTGTTGTACTTGCCCATTTAGTATCCACGATCTCCAACCGAGCTGATACCGTTCCTTGCTGCATCAAGCACCGATTTTGTTCTTCTACCATTTCCTGGATAAATGTCAAGTGCTCAGTATTGGCCTTGCAGTCCAGGGAGCAGAATCGACCAGCAGCTCCAGTCAACGACGATAGAGACGTGAAGAAGAGACGCTCGCAGTTTGCGCAGTATGTCTGACGTTGCCGCCATTGAGCTTCGCTGGAACATCCATCAGTAAGTTCTTGTCTCCGTCTCCGATGTGCTCGCGGTCGTCCTGACGTTGAAAAAGTGGATGGTGCCGAACAACTGTGTGCGCTCGAGATTGCAGTGCTGACGCTCGTTTGATGACATGTAGTCATTGGTGCTGATCCGTCTACAACCTCAGGTTGTCGTGGCCAAGAACTAGATCGGTGCTGTTGTGTGCTTCGTCTTCTTCGCTGGAGAATGTTTTGAATCATTTGCGAAACAATGCTAAGAGGGGATACGATGAATGCCTGAGTATGGTGAGTCTTGGTCTCTCGGAACACCGGTTTCGGCTGATGTTTCCAAATAGATGCAACTTGAGTCATGGTCTTGACGCTTGTTTTCGTGTTTGCTTTGTAAGGACAATTGAGAACTGAGTAGCAAAACCGTTTACGGCGAAAATGACGAAATCGCTCCACTTCTTTCGCTTCCGTCGAGCAGACAAACTGAAGCCGTATCGCATGGCACGACAGCACGCGACGAGGGACTGATTGTTATATCAGTACCGACTCAGAGCTCGATGTGGCATGTTCTGCTTTGCTTTTGTGTCGATTCCCAAAATCTGATAATGACATTGAAACCGAAGCATATTCACGAATGTGATCAACGAGCTCTACCTACTACCTTATTTCCATGTGAAACTTGCATTTTCTTGTGGATATTTGTCCGCATCAGCGGCCTCACTTGCTACGGTAGCGTGTGACGAGGGGCCTTAAATCACAATTTCGGTTGCTCTCAGTACCGACTCAGGGCTTGCTCGACGTGGCACTTTCTTGCTTTGAGTCATGATCTAACAGCTACACAATCTTTGTACTCTATTTTTTTCGAACTTGAAGCGTGGAGTGGACTATCTCAGCGTAATCATCATTGTTCTTTCCATCTTTTCGCTGGAGATACTGACCAATCTGACTCAACTTGACCTTTTACTTGAGATGCAACATATACATGTAGTAAAGGCTTTGCTGAGACGTGGACGCGGGTGCTGCGAACACTAGGCAGTCATATCAACTGGGTCAAGTTGCAAGACAGGCACCTTTGCACTCGCTTTATACGTGTAATTTGACGAATGTGTCAGACTGGCTTTGAGATCAAAGCCACGAGATCGTGCCGAAATTTGTTATACGCGTAGTTTTGACTTGCCACTATCCAATCAGTACTGTTAGTACTGTATTAGCATTAAATAGCACTACTACAATATATAGTACTGTATTAGCACTAAATAGTAGTACTACAGTAATTACAATCTTTCGCTATGTGCGACTACTAAAAACGAGTCCGATGGACATAATTTCGTTGAAAAAATAGGTTGTTCGGCTTAATATATTATTCACTTGACATGTTGTCTTACAAAATATATTAAAGGCAGTCTGGAGCCGATGCTGTTGTACTTGCCCATTTAGTATCCACGATCTCCAACCGAGCTGATACCGTTCCTTGCTGCATCAAGCACCGATTTTGTTCTTCTACCATTTCCTGGATAAATGTCAAGTGCTCAGTATTGGCCTTGCAGTCCAGGGAGCAGAATCGACCAGCAGCTCCAGTCAACGACGATAGAGACGTGAAGAAGAGACGCTCACAGTTTGCGCAGTATGTCTGACGTTGCCGCCATTGAGCTTCGCTGGAACATCCATCGGTAAGTTCTTGTCTCCGTCTCCGATGTCCTCGCGGTCGCCCTGACGTTGAAAAAGTGGATGGTGCCGAACAACTGTGTGCGCTTGAGATTGGAGTGATGACGCTCGTTTGATGACATGTAGTCTTTGGTGCTGATCCGTCTACAACCTCAGGTTGGCCAAGAACTAGATCGGTGCTGTTGTGTGCTTCGTCTTCTTCGCTGGAAAATGTTTTGAATCATTTGCGAAACAATGCTAAGAGGGGATACGATGAATGCCTGAGTATGGTGAGTCTTGGTCTCTCGGAACACCGGCTTCGGCTGATGTTTCCAAATAGATGCAACTTGAGTCATGGTCTTGACGCTTGTTTTCGTGTTTGCTTTGTAAGGACAATTGAGAACTGAGTAGCAAAACCGTTTACGGCGAAAATGACGAAATTGCTCCACTTCTTTTTTTTCGCTTCCGTCGAGCAGACAAACTGAAGCCGTATCGCATGGCACGACAGCACGCGACGAGGTACTAATTGTTGTATCAGTACCGACTCAGAGATCGATGTGGCATGTTCTGCTTTGCCTTTGTGTCGATTCCTAAAATCTGATAATGACATTGAAACCGAAGCATATTCACGAATGTGACCAACGAGCTCTTCCTACTACTCTCTTTCCATGTGAAACTTGCATTTTCTTGCGGATATTTTCCCGCATCAGCGGCCTCACTTACCACGGTAGCGTGTGACGAGGGGCCTTAAATCACAATTCCGGTTGCTCTCAGTACCGACTCAGCGCTCGCTCGACGTGGCACTTTCTTGCTTTGAGTCATGATCTAACAGCTACACAATCTTTGTACTCTATTTTTTTCGAACTTGAAGCGTGGAGTAGACTATAATCACCATTGTTCTTTCCGTCTCTTCGCAGGAGATACTGACCAATCTGACTCAACATGACCTTTTACTTGACCTTTGCAACATATACATGTAGTAAAGGTTTTGCTGAGACGTGGACGCGGGTGTTGCGAACACTACTAGGCAGTCATATCAACTGGGTCAAGCTGCTAGACAGGAACCTTGCACTCGCTTTATACGTGTAATTTGACGAATGTGTCAGACTGGCTTTGACAACAAAGCCACGAGATCGTGCCGAAATTTGTTATAAATTACGCGTAGTTTTGACTTGCCACTATCCAATTAGTACGGTAAGTACTGTCCTGATTTTGCTGAAAAGCCCACCCAACCCGGCGTCGGTTGAGGTAGGATCTTGACTACAAAGAAGAAGACGATTGTAGAGAAGCAAGTAGAAATGCCAGACCCCGGGGGAACACCCGGGGGAACGCAGGCACAGGCTCATGAAACACTGAGCCAACACAATAATGTCAAGGGGGATAGGACGACATCAGACCAGATCGATGAAATAGTGTTTGAATCACAACAAAGTGGAGAGGAAGAAGGACTTATGGAGGAGATCGAGGAGGCAGTATCACAACAGGTACCTAAAGAGGTCTCAGAAGAGGGCTCAGAAGGGACCACTGCGGGGCACGACGATACTAGCAGTACTCATCCCAAAGAAGAAGAGAGCCAAGAGGACACAGAGATGGTGGAAAACAAGGAAATAGAGGAAGCTGAAAAGCGAGTAATAACACCTGAGGCATTGTCGGAGGTCCTCGCGCAAGCGCTTGGGGATGCATCACAAAAGAGACCGAGGCTGCAAACATGGCACGATCTCATGCAACAGTTGTTCGAGTTGGTTTTCAGCCAAATACAGAAGGAAACGGAGGAAAGGAGATATGCGGACACAAAATTGCCGGAAATTACAATGAAAGAGCAAGAAAGGCTGATCGATTTGTTTGAGTTGATTGTCGTTCAACAAAATAAAGAGTGGACAATTTGGAAAAGCAAGGTCCAAGAAGCATGCCAGATGTTTGCTCGGACTAAACAGTCAATGGAGAATGTCTTGGCGAAACTCGTTGAAAAAAACAAGATGGAGGTGGCCTCAAAAACTGAAAACATTTTAACGGGCTGGATCCACAAAGTAACGGGAGACAAAGAAACCAAGCCACAAAGTCGTAAGGACCAGGAGGACTTTCTGTTTAACAAGCATATTATAAGCAGGAGGAGATAAACGTACTCTACAAGGTGTGCAAGAAGGTGGAAGAACACGGATTGGATGGGAAAGTACGAGCTGGAACAGCCTATGAATGGCGTATTGTCAAAGGCCTAGCAGAAGGGTCGATTGTAGCACGTTTTTTATTTTTATGGAACATTATGACTAATGCACAAAGGTTAAGGTTGATTTTGACTATCCGAACGCAAGTAGAAGGATGCTTAAGCATGGATATGAGAGGGGAAATGCCGATCAAGGGGGTCTTTCAAAGCACGAAGAGCATTCAAGAGAGCATTGCGATGTCAGCCACCGCCAGAGGAATAACACAAGGAAAACTGTGGGAAATGTTAGCAAAGGATAAAGGAATAAGTTACGACTGCTCAAACCATCGACTTAATTTTCATTTTTACACGCGGGAGGCGGCAACGAAATTCGAGAAGGTGGGAGTGCCCTATCACAAACATACACATCGCCTAGTCAACGACCATGCACCGGAAAAGGAGACAAGTGTGGGCTCTGTGTGGAAAAGGCAGGGATGTCATTCACGAAGCATGATTGGCACACAACAAGTCTATATAGTGTTACTGCGGAATGCGTCTAGAAACATTGACATTCTAAAATTAAATGCTTTTCTAGAAGAGCGGGTGAAAACGCCCTTTCGTCTACAGGAAATGGATCGGGGGGGGGGCAATGGCAGCGTCTTCTTTAGACGGGGAGTTACGGATTACAGCAGGGGGCTGTCCAAACGTTTTAGAGGGGATTCGTAGAATATTCTGGTGCGGCATCATGTTGCTAGTCGAACACTCAACGACCAGAGGGCGCCGCACTGTCTGCGGTGTGGGGAGATCGGACATCAAATGCGAGGATGTCCGACTTCGGAGAAAACGTTGCGGGAGGAAAATTGTATACGGGTATCGGTAGAGGAGGCAAACAAGATAACGGCACCTCCACCGACCTTTGCTAGCATGGAAGATCTTTATAAGGAAGTCACCAAAGTCTATAAGGAACAACAGGAAGGCAAAATACAAGAAACCACACAGATCAACACTAAACAGAGCACAAATGACACAAATGACTTACCAGTGACGGCCTCAAGTAGAGAGAAACCAGAGGAGGCAGAAACGGAGACACTAGAAGCCAAGGATCCTCAGCAGGAGTCAAAACAAGCGGAAGCTGCGGCAACTTCAAAGGAGCAAAAGGCAGAATGGGTGGAGGTCCACCACAAAAAGAAAACAGTGACAAAAAAAGCGGAATAGCAATAGGTATGCATGTTAAACATACAGGTATAGAAAAAGAGGTAGAAAAAGAATGTAGAGAGAAGGGGCGATCAGAGGGGGTGAAAAATAAAGAACCCAAGGAGAGAAGAACAGGAAAAAGCCCTACACATGAGGAGGATAACGGACAACCTGAGCTGAAAAGGGACCCGGAACAGGGGATAGACGACTTACAAGCGGAAAAGAACGATAAACTAACCACGGGACTTGGAACGATAAAGGAAAACAGGGGAACGGCAAAAGACAAGCAGATAGAGAATACGGAGTTGCTAATTCAAGAAGCAGAGGCGAAGAAGAGCATTAAAAGGCTCGTGGAACGAACAACCGAGAAGTGGGGCCCACTATCCTGGCTCACATGGCAGACTGAAGGAACAGAAGAAGAGCGGAAATTGAACCTCCCAAACGCGATGATATTGATGGGGTTGCAGTTGGTACAAACTCCTGCTACAGGAAATTGTCAAGCATACAGTGTGGTACAGGCATTGCTGAATTCAAATTTGGTAGAAGACAGCAAGACACTGGAAAAAGGCGCAATAAGCATCAAGTAGGGATGCGTCGCCAGGGGGAAAATGGACTTCGGAATAAAATTCCCGCCGGGGGTTCGAAAACAGACATTGCGAAGTCTAGGTAGGGGTTTTGACAAAATGTCTGCCCAAACTACAGAACAAGAGCTCCGTAAGTTTTTGGACGCATACAAGACCAGTGCGTCGGAAGTGAGTACAGTAATTGGTGCAGAAACATGGGGCAGCAACGACACGCTAAGCAGTATAGGTACGTTTCTTCAACGCGACATTTTTGTGATTAGTGGAGATGCAGGATCAGGGACACTCGGAGCAATACATTACGCTCCCGAAACGAGGATCTTCAAGAAAAGGAAGTATGCAGCATGTGGTGAATTTCCGATTACAATGAGCACGTGTATTCAACGAGTCACCAGTTTGAAGAAAGAAGCGGGAACTGACTCGACTAAACTGCCGATTGTACTACACTTCCAACAAGCACATTATCAGGCATACGTACATGGATGGAGACAGGACGGAACAGGAAATCAATCACCCCAAGACCAAGATGAGACTATGGAAACGCAGTCGAATACGATGATTACATGTTTCGATGGATCATCTCGGGGAAAAGAACAGGACAACGGTATGGACGAGGAGGAAGGGAGAACGAGTGAAGGAACAGAATATAACAATGACTCTCGCGACATTGTGTGCAAAGAAGAACGACGAGACAATGACGGCATACATCATGTCTTTCGGTGGCAAATGGACACACTGATTCGCCAAGGATCCACACAAGCTAGAAGATTATTAGACTTGTTACAGAGGAATGTGACCTGGAGACCAGAAGAGGAACAAGACCGGTTGTTAGAGGCAGACATAACTAACAGTGGAATGCGTGCGGTAATTGCCCAAGAATATGATATACCGGAACGGGAGCTGACATCATGGTATAATCACTTGAGGGGAGTATCAGAGTTAGAAGGGGGACACGAGTCAGTGTGGTAAAGCGATCGGAAAATATTGGGACTGAAGTGGACCACACATGGCCGTTGATTGGTGACGATAGAACACCCATCAACATATGACGGTTGATGGGTGGGAAAAGGTTGATCACGGTTAAGAGGAAAAGGTGGCGGACAACGGATATTCACGACGTGGAGAAATCAGCCAAGTATTGTCGTTAAGCCCAGTCCCAGACACTGACGGAATGATGGAGATCACGATCACGATCGTTACTACAGTTACTAAGTGGAGTTCCCGTGGATGTAATAAGAAAAGAGTGACTGTTGACATGACGTGTCAAGGGCAGGTGACCAGCCGATCTCTGAATGGTATAGTGGTTGAAGTTGATCATGACACGAAGTTACGGCCTGATCAGCCTATTATGCCCGAGCAATGAAGATTAGATGTGGAATGAAGTCGGGCATGTGGAATGACAGGTTGTGTGAGTGATGAGAACCTTTGGTTGGTCCGGAGATGACGTGGCAAGGCCTGATCAGCCGAGATCGGTGTTATATGGTTGTCCTGACGGGGTATAAAGGTCGGAAGTATGGTTTAGAAGATTAATTGAGTCGTGATGATGATGACCCAGAGCTTTCCCGAGGTGATCAAGGGCTGATCAGCCTGATCACCACCTGATCACTCGGTCAATCACTATGCCGATCGTGATCAGGGCTGATCAGCCTCTGATCAGCGTTCGGATGCAAGGGCAAGTAAGTTCTCGGTTTGGTCGGACTGTATACGAAGTGGACAAGTGCTGAAGAGCAGGTCTCAAGTGGTTTCAAGGTCGTTTGTTGAAGATCGGGATGGGTTGAAGATCTTTCGAAGAGTCGGGTCGTGATCAGGGCAGAGTGGTACAGGTCAGCTTGAAGGTGCAGCCAGGATGGGCAAGAGGGTGTTACGCAACCGTGCGACGAAGTAAATAGGTTCGAAGTATAGGTCAGGCATGAGTTGATGTATGGTACACAGGTATAGGACATTGCATATATAATAACAGGTTTAGATTTTCCCCCTAAAGCAAGAGTCGCTCCGCCACGTGTGCGGTCATTGGGAGCACAGGGTTGATTAGTCCCCTCTTGCTCAACTATTTCCCGGTTAAGACGCGCTTAGACGCTTTGGCTTACCGGAAGGCCCCCGACGGGTTTGTTTTAGGTGATCGATCCTCACCCTCAACGCGCACGTGGACGCAAGCCAATCTCCTCTTCCTTCTTCGTCTTCTTCGGCTGCCCGACCGATCGCTTCTTCGCCTTCCGTTTCCAGCTCGGCTACTCCTGCGATCGCCCCGATCACGACTTCTACGCCGATCACGACCAGTCTCATCCGTCCGACAACTGCTCTCGCTTCGTATCGACCGTCTTGGAATCCTCCCGCTCGACCTCCATCAGATCGCCCTCTCCGTTCCCTGGAGCAGCTCGCTCGCTTGATAGATGGATCGGGTCCATTCACGTTGGGACCCGTGGAGGCTTGTCGGCTACGATTGGAACTCCGAAGTGCAATTCCCGAGTTGGTTTCTCTATACGATACCAACCGGGCACTTACCGCTGAGTTATCCGACCGTCGGATCGCGGCTGATTCCTCGGCACGTGATTCCGCTGATCTGGCTGCCCAGCTATTGACTCTCCGGCTAGATCATGACCGGCTTGGCCAAGAGCGTGATCAACTGTCGGCTGACCTCGCTGCTCTGCGACTTTCCAAGCCTTCGGACACCGTCGCCTCTTTACAGTCGCTGATCGACTCGCTGACTATCACCATCCGCGATCAGGGTACGTTTATCTCATTCACTTCTTCTGTAATCCGTATTTGACTCTCCATGTTTATTTCCAGATGAACGTATTGAGGCGATGAAAGATTCGATGGTCGAGATGGTAGATCATCTACAACGCATCGATGATCACCGTCTCGACCGTGATCAGCTGCTGCACGACAAGATCCGCACTGCCGAGGATGTAGAGCGTCGGGAGGTCGAGGCTCGCTACTCGGATGAGCAGGTCCAGCTCTTGGCCAAACAACTTTCTGACTCTCGCATCGGCCGCACCGACATACAGAAAAGGTTGTGCGAGAGTCGGAAAGTGGCTAAAGATTGCCGGCGCGAGTTTAATCTTGCTCGGGTCAAACTTGAAACCCTAGAGCTCGATGATCGCGCCTGGCTTCAGCATAACGCTGACCTGAAAAACCTCGCGGTGCAGACCATGGATAGGTGGACCAAACCAGACACCGGTTCAGGGTCAGTTCGGACGGCCTTACAACGGCTTCCTGGGTTGATCAGCTCGTTTACTCCATCTGGCACACCGCCACAGTCTCCGGAGTCTGCCCCGCCTTCGCCCGCGTCCTCCGTCGCTTCTTTGCCTGTCCGCAGTGCTGATCAGCCCGTGATCAGCACCTCAAGAGCCTCTGCGTCATTTCAAACTCGTTCACCGGCGACTCCAAGATCAGCACCTTCGGCCTCGAGTTCTGGGAAGCGTAAGCAGACCAGCTCGTCGAAGAAAAAGATGATTCCCGCCAAGCGATCACGTCTTGTGATCGACTCGGATGACGAATCGACTGATCTGGACGAGAGGACGTTGTCTGTTCTGGCCCGATCGCGCAGCACTGATCGCCGTACGCAAGCACCAAGCTATTCAGGCGTAAATTCGTTGGCCCAGGCCGTTACTTTGCTGTATTCAGATGGCGACGATGACGATGATCTCGAGGAGGAACAACCGGCTCAAGCTGATCCTGACATTGCTCCGGCGGCCACTGGGGCAGCGATCGCCCCGCCGCTCAATTTTACGGGCGTTTTCATCCCGGCGCAACAATCGTCGGTCGGAGAAAACGACTACGGTTACAATCCGAACCAACCGTTCATGGATCTGTATGTCTTCATGGTGGGCAAGCCGACTTCTGCTCATATGGCCACACGGAAGCCTTGGAGTGCTGATCAGGTCTGGGATCTGACGCCTCGGGTTCTTGAAGTGCGGCAGAAATGCGTCCCTCGCTTGTGGTCCCGCCCGCCAGGCTGGATCTTTCCGACCAGATCGCCGGCACCCAAAGACAAGCAGTGGCAACCAAGGGTGCTGACCAGAGGTGCTATTGAACTTCTGATCGATTCAGCACCCTGGGATGTCCTCCTGACACCCATGCCCGGGCTGGCGTTCCTGATCACCCTTGGTTTGTCGAGCTGCAGGGGCGCTTGGCTTTGTATTACCAGGAGCACGTGCAGGCAATATGGGAGGCGACTCACCATTTCCCGATCACTACGGCGATGCGCAAGGACGCGTGGATCGAGCATTACCATCATGCTCGCAAGCGTCGACGTACCAAAGCCGGGGCTGCTTGGGCTACGATCTGCGATTATATCGTCGACGGAATCCTGCACGGCGAGTGTGATCTGGACGTTTTCCTGTTCCCTGGCGTCCTGCATTTACCTGTTCGTCGAGCGGGATCGCGAGGACTCAAGGCTGACGGCGGAGATTGGTATCCCGGTTATGGGCATATAACTCCGGTCGCCACGTTGCGTGATTGCCTGATCTGGACCGATCAGCAGGAACCTTGGCGAAACCAGTTTCGATCAAGTCCCATGGATCATCCAGGGTATACGGTTTCTCGCCTGCGCACTAAGTATGGCCTGTGATCGTCGTGATAATCCACTTCTATTTCGTTTTCCATAAT
Organism: Sclerospora graminicola; assembly: GCA_001887855.2. Taxonomy (NCBI): domain Eukaryota; phylum Oomycota; class Peronosporomycetes; order Peronosporales; family Peronosporaceae; genus Sclerospora; species Sclerospora graminicola. Next base: position 2,554 of record MIQA02020676.1, on the reverse strand, counting down.
CACTAATATATCACGACAGTTCTTGATGATTTTCGCATTCCACCTTCGTATATCTTGTTCATGTCTCATTATCGCTTCCATCTTGTATGTCGATCGCTCTCATGCGTACAGGTATAATTCTTGAGTAATATATGTATGTATATGCATCCGTTTCTTCCAAACCAGTCCAACCGCCCTGATCTCCACTTGCCCGATCATCATATTTGCTGATCAGTCACAATGTGTCAACCCAGGCTATTGAGATTCCTGGTTACCCTCTTCGTGGGTTTGCATCGCTTCAAATCGATTCCGTCTCACCCGATCGCGTTCCAATTCTCTTAATAAAGCTCCACAGTTCAGATCACGCTCATCTATCCACTCGGGATCGTCATAACCCTTCCAACGAACCAAGTATTCACGGTGGGTTCGGCCAAATCGGGTCTTCTTGCCTGATCGGGTATCCAAAACCTTCTCCACCTCGAATTCATTCGGGTCCAACGCTCTTTCCCAACTATCTTCGGGTAAGAGAGCTTCGTCAAAATCAAACCTTGGCTGATCATCGCATGACAGCCTAGTTTTAGGCCGATCAGGGTATTCTCGAACCAGTTTCAACTTCGACAAGTGGACGATCGGGAAAATTCCATAATCGGTACCTGCAGTAATCAGCCGAGCGGCATGATCACCGATTAGTTCGGCTATACGGAATGGTCCATGCCACAGATGCGCTAACTTCTTGGCATATCCCTCTTTCACACGATCCAAGTAAAGCCAAACTCTTGATCCTGGCTCGATATTGTGCGGATCGGCCTGATCATTGTTCCGATCAGCTCTTTCTTGGATGGCTCTTCGCAATCGTTCGTTGACTTGTTCTCGCGCATGTTGGTAGTGCCGCTGGAGCCCCATACGCCATCGACGAGCTTCGCGATCTCGACCTCGTGTGCAACCAACAGGGATCACCGACTCGATGGTAGATCGGGGGTCCCAACCATATGCCAGATAGAATGGAGTATCTCCCCTGGTCCGATCGAAAGAGGAATTCAATGCAAACACCAATCTCTCCGCGTATTCATCCCAATCTTGTTGCGCGGAGTCTGCGACATACATCTTGATAGCTCTAGTCAACGTTTGTACCATCCGTTCGGCTTTACCATTCGCCTGTGGACGATACGCCATGGTCGCGCTCTGTTTCTGGCCAAGCATCTGATTAAATGATCGGAACACTTCGGCCATAAAACCTGGTTCACGATCATGCCTGATCACTTCACTGGCTCCGAACCGTCGAAAAACACATTCTTCGTAACTGCAAGCAACTTGTTGAGCCGTTCGTGTAGATCCCGCCTTCGCGATCACCAATCCCGTGAACAGATCAGTCCAGATCAGCAACTCGGTATTGCCCTTGAACGATTTTGGGAGGGACGGTATGTGATCCATCGCTATCACTTGGAAAGGGTAGGTCGCCTGGATATTTCCAGGTGATCTCCCCCGGATATTTGGCATACCTTTTCCAGTTTCGCAATCCGTACATGTCCCAACAAACTTTTGTATACTTCGATATAATCCTCTCCAATGGAAATGTTTATGGATCCTGTGATACGTTCGTCCTACGCCCTGGTGGCCACCCTCCAAACTAACATGATAATGGTGTAAGATATCAGCTTGTAAAGTCTCCGGGATCACGAGTCTTGCCGATCGGTCCAAATCCGCATCGGCCTGATCAGCTTTGACATAGTAAAACAATAGATCATTTTCGTCAATCTCGTAGTTAGACGCGATCTTGGCACAATCTTTTGCCTCACTCTGGCTCAGCTTCTCCAGATCACCCTTTAGAAACGCCTTCAAGTCACCGATCCATTTTTCCTCGTCTTGAGCCTTGAGAATTCTCTCGATCCGCATCTCTTGTACTATTTCCTCTGTCAGGCTTTCTCGAGAGGGTGATCTGTTGGGCGGTGATCTGGTTCGTGATCTCGTCGTAATCAAGATCTGGGCTGCTTCCTTTTCATTTTCCACACGGATCAGCTCAGGCAGCCTATTGATCTCCACCAGTTCTTCCAACAGCGCTTGATCAGTGACTATCGATCCAGCCTGATCGCGCATAGCCATAGTTGCTAAGTGATCTGCACTCCGATTCCAATCACGTTTCACATGCAACAGATCATGTCTTGGCCATCCACGTAAAGCTTTCATAACGCGATCATTCAGTAGTTTCAGACGCGGCGCTTTACAGTCGATCTCTCCAGTGATCTGCCGAATCACCAGGTTTGAATCTCCGCATATGATTACTCTTCCGATCTTTTGCTCTTGCAAGAGATCCAAACCTAGCAGCAGACCACGATATTCAGTCTCATTGACCGTGATACCTGGAGTATAATCTGAACCGGCCGATATAACAGTCCATTCAGGCAGTTTCCATAACAACGCGCTATACGCCCCTACACCTTTCTTCACACTCGCTGATCCGTCGAAGCTTACAACGATCAGATCTTCCTCCGAGCCGACGATCGGTGGGGGTATAGTGATCGATTCACGTGGTTGCATCCGAGGAGCGACCTCGATCAGGGCTTCATCGACTTCTGAT
>MIQA02020675.1:0-20333 GCA_001887855.2 Sclerospora graminicola | reverse complement strand
GAATTTTCATGACGTGGCTATGGCAACTACTTAATCAAGTCGTGTTTCAAGGCATTGTCAAGGATGAGCACGAACATCTACAGTTCATGTGGGAGCAAGGACGGGCGCAGTTAGCAGCGGTTGCAGAATTTGAGAAGGCAAATAGAGATACAAGAGAGGAGGGGATCCGACTTCAAGTAAGTTTAGAGTGCTTATTCCAACATCAGTCAGCACCAGAACCATCTCCCGCGCCATCGACTTTACCTTATCAAGCTGCAAACCAGAGGAAAGGGCCGGTCTCGAGAACGTCATACGCTTCCCGACCATGTGATATTCAGCGAGCGCAAGTCAAAGATTCCAGCAGTTCTGAGCCTATATTGCATACTAGGTTGCATATGTACATAGTAGCTAATTGTTAAGACTAATTGGACTACATTTACTACTACATGTAATAAAGGCTTTGCTGAGACGTGGACGCGGGTTTTGCAAACACTAGGCAGTCATATCAACTGGGTCAAGTTGCAAGACAGGCACCTTTGCACTCGCTTTATACGTGTAATTTGACGAATGTGTCAGACTGGCTTCGAGATCAAAGCCACGAGATCGTGCCGAAATTTGTTATAAATTACGCGTAGTTTTGACTTGCCACTATCCAATCAGTACTGTTAGTACTGTATTAGCATTAAATAGCACTACTACAATATATATACTGTATTAGCACTAAATAGTAGTTCTACAGTTATTACAGTCTTTCGCTATGTGCGACTTCTAAAAACGACTGTCCGATGGACATAATTTGGTTGAAATAGGTTGTTCGGCTTAATATATTATTCACTTTACATGTTGTCTTACAAAATATATTAAAGGCAGTCTGGAGCCGATGCTGTTGTACTTGCCCATTTAGTATCCACGATCTCCAACCGAGCTGATACCGTTCCTTGCTGCATCAAGTACCGATTTTGTTCTTCTAGCATTTCCTGGATTAATGTCAAGTGCTCAGTATTGGTCTTGCAGTCCAGGGAGCAGAATCGACCAGCAGCTCCAGTCAACGACGATAGAGACGTGAAGAAGAGACGTTCGCAGTTCGCGCAGTATGTCTGACGTTGCCGCCATTGAGCTTCGCTGGAACATCCATCAGTAAGTTCTTGTCTCCGTCTCCGATGTGCTCGCGGTCGTCCTGACGTTGAAAAAGTGACTTCGGATGGTGCCGAACAACTGTGTGCGCTCGAGATTGCAGTGCTGACGCTCGTTTGATGACATGTAGTCTTTGGTGCTGATCCGCATACAACCTCAGGTTGTCGTGGCCAAGAACTAGATCGGTGTTGCTGTGTGCTTCGTATTCTTCGGTGGAGAATGTTTTGAATCATTTGCGAAACAATGCTAAGAGGGGATACGATGAATGCTTGAGTATGGTGAGTCTTGGTCTCTCGGAACACCGGCTTCGGCTGATGTTTCCAAATAGATGCAACTTGAGTCATGGTCTTGACGCTTGTTTTCGTGTTTGCTTTGTAAGGACAATTGAGAACTGAGTAGCAAAACCGTTTACGGCGAAATGACTCCACTTTTTTCGCTTCCGTCGAGCAGACAAACTGAAGCCGTATCGCATGGCACGACAGCACGCGACGAGGGACTGATTGTTATATCAGTACCGACTCAGAGCTCGATGTGGCATGTTCTGCTTTGCTTTTGTTTCTATTCCTAAAATCTGATAATGACATTGAAACCGAAGCATATTCACGAATGTGATCAACGAGCTCTACCTACTACTTTCTTTCCATGTGTAACATGCATTTTCTTGTGGGTATTTTTCCGCATCAGCGGCCTCACTTGCTATGGTAGCGTGTGACGAGGGGCTTGAATTCACAATTCCTGTTGCTCTCAGTACCGACTCAGGGCTCGCTCGACGTGGCACTTTCTTGCCTTGAGTCATGATCTAACTGCTATAACCGTCACAATCTTTGTACTTTATTTTTTTCGAACTTGAAGCGTGGGTGGACTATCTCAGCTTAAGCATCATTGTTTTTGCCGTCTTTTCGCAGGAGATACTGACCAATCTGACTCAACTTGACCTTTTACGTGAGATGCAACATATACATGTAGTAAAGGCTTTGCTGAGACGTGGACGCGGGTTTTGCAAACACTAGGCAGTCATATCAACTGGGTCAAGTTGCAAGACAGGCACCTTTGCACTCGCTTTATACGTGTAATTTGACGAATGTGTCAGACTGGCTTGAGATCAAAGCCACGAGATCGTGCCGAAATTTGTTATAAATTACGCGTAGTTTTGACTTGCCACTATCCAATCAGTACTGTTAGTACTGTATTAGCATTAAATAGCACTACTACAATATATATTATTCGTATTAGCACTAAATAGTACTACTACAGTCATTACAATCTTTCGCTATGCATCCAAATACTACTGTTCCAACCTTGACATAATTTCGTTGAAAGAAAGGTTGTTCGGCTTAATATATTATTCACTTTACATGTTGTCTTACAAAATATATTAAAGGCAGTCTGGAGCCGATGCTGCCGTGCTTGCCCATTTAGTATCCACGATCTCCAACCGAGCTTGCTGCATCAAGCACCGATTTTGTTCTTCTAGCATTTCCTGGATTAATGTCAAGTGCTCAGTATTGGCCTTGCAGTCCAGGGAGCAGAATCGACCAGCAGCTCCAGTCAACGACGATAGAGACGTGAAGAAGAGACGCTCGCAGTTTGCGCAGTATTTCTGACGTTGCCGCCATTGAGCTTCGCTGGAACATCCATCAGTAAGTTCTTGTCTCCGTCTCCGATGTGCTCGCGGTCGTCCTGACGTTGAAAAAGTGGATGGTGCCGAACAACTGTGTGCGCTCGAGATTGCAGTGCTGACGCTCGTTTGATGACATGTAGTCTTTGGTGCTGATCCGTCTACAACCTCAGGTTGTCGTGGCCAAGAACTAGATCGGTGCTGTTGTGTGCTTCGTCTTCTTCTCTGGAGAATGTTTTGAATCATTTGCAAAACAATGCTAAGAGGGGATACGATGAATGCCTGAGTATGGTGAGTCTTGGTCTCTCGGAACACCGGTTTCGGCTGATGTTTCCAAATAGATGCAACTTGAGTCATGGTCTTGACGCTTGTTTTCGTGTTTGCTTTGTAAGGACAATTGAGAACTGAGTAGCAAAAACGTTTACGGCGAAAATGACGAAATTGCTCCACTTCTTTCGCTTCCGTCGAGCAGACAAACTGAAGCCGTATCGCATGGCACGACAGCACGCGACGAGGGACTGATTGTATATATCAGTACCGACTCAGAGCTCGATGTGGCATGTTCTGCGTTGCTTTTGTGTCGATTCCCAAAATCTGATAATGACATTGAAACCGAAGCATATTCACGAATGTGACCAACGAGCTCTACCTACTACTCTCTTTCCATGTGAAACTTGCATTTTCTTGCGGATATTTGTCCGCATCAGCGGCCTCACTTGATATGGTAGCGTGTGACGAGGGGCCTTAAATCACAATTCCGGTTGCTCTCAGTACCGACTCAGCGCTCGCTCGACGTGGCACTTTCTTGCTTTGAGTCATGATCTAACAGCTACACAATCTTTGTACTCTATTTTTTTCGAACTTGAAGCGTGGAGTGGACTATCTCAGCATAATCATCATTGTTTTTTCCGTCTTTTCGCAGGAGATACTGACCAATCTGACTCAACTTGACCTTTTACTTGAGATGCAATATATACATGTAGTAAAGGCTTTGCTGAGACGTGGACGCGGGTTTTGCAAACACTAGGCAGTCATATCAACTGGGTCAAGTTGCAAGACAGGCACCTTTGCACTCGCTTTATACGTGTAATTTGACGAATGTGTCAGACTGGCTTTGAGATCAAAGCCACGAGATCGTGCCGAAATTTGTTATACGCCCAGTTTTGACTTGCCACTATCCAATCAGTACTGTTAGTACTGTATTAGCATTAAATAGCACTACTACAACTGTATTAGCACTAAATAGTACTACTACAGTAATTACAATCTTTCGCTACTAAAAACGACTGTCCGATGGACATAATTTCGTTGAAATAGGTTGTTCGGCCTCAGATATTATATGTTGTCTTACAAAATATATTAAAGGCAGTCTGGAGCCGATGCTGCCGTGCTTGCCCATTTAGTATCCACGATCTCCAACCGAGCTTGCTGCATCAAGCACCGATTTTGTTCTTCTAGCATTTCCTGGATTAATGTCAAGTGCTCAGTATTGGCCTTGCAGTCCAGGGAGCAGAATCGACCAGCAGCTCCAGTCAACGACGATAGAGACGTGAAGAAGAGACGCTCACAGTTTGCGCAGTATGTCTGACGTTGCCGCCATTGAGCTTCGCTGGAACATCCATCGGTAAGTTCTTGTCTCCGTCTCCGATGTCCTCGCGGTCGCCCTGACGTTGAAAAAGTGGATGGTGCCGAACAACTGTGTGCGCTCGAGATTGGAGTGCTGACGCTCGTTTGATGACATGTAGTCTTTGGTGCTGATCCGTCTACAACCTCAGGTTGTCGTGGCCAAGAACTAGATCGGTGCTGTTGTGTGCTTCGTCTTCTTCGCTGGAAAATGTTTTGAATCATTTGCGAAACAATGCTAAGAGGGGATACGATGAATGCCTGAGTATGGTGAGTCTTGGTCTCTCGGAACACCGGTTTCGGCTGATGTTTCCAAATAGATGCAACTTGAGTCATGGTCTTGACGCTTGTTTTCGTGTTTGCTTTGTAAGGACAATTGAGAACTGAGTAGCAAAAACGTTTACGGCGAAAATGACGAAATTGCTCCACTTCTTTCGCTTCCGTCGAGCAGACAAACTGAAGCCGTATCGCATGGCACGACAGCACGCGACGAGGGACTGATTGTATATATCAGTACCGACTCAGAGCTCGATGTGGCATGTTCTGCGTTGCTTTTGTGTCGATTCCCAAAATCTGATAATGACATTGAAACCGAAGCATATTCACGAATGTGACCAACGAGCTCTACCTACTACTCTCTTTCCATGTGAAACTTGCATTTTCTTGCGGATATTTGTCCGCATCAGCGGCCTCACTTGCTACGGTAGCGTGTGACGAGGGGCCTTAAATCACAATTCCGGTTGCTCTCAGTACCGACTCAGCGCTCGCTCGACGTGGCACTTTCTTGCTTTGAGTCATGATCTAACAGCTACACAATCTTTGTACTCTATTTTTTTCGAACTTGAAGCGTGGAGTGGACTATCTCAGCATAATCATCATTGTTTTTTCCGTCTTTTCGCAGGAGATACTGACCAATCTGACTCAACTTGACCTTTTACTTGAGATGCAATATATACATGTAGTAAAGGCTTTGCTGAGACGTGGACGCGGGTTTTGCAAACACTAGGCAGTCATATCAACTGGGTCAAGTTGCAAGACAGGCACCTTTGCACTCGCTTTATACGTGTAATTTGACGAATGTGTCAGACTGGCTTTGAGATCAAAGCCACGAGATCGTGCCGAAATTTGTTATAAATTACGCGTAGTTTTGACTTGCCACTATCCAATCAGTACTGTTAGTACTGTATTAGCATTAAATAGCACTACTACAATATATAGTACTGTATTAGCACTAAATAGTAGTACTACAGTAATTACAATCTTTCGCTATGTGCGACTACTAAAAACGAGTCCGATGGACATAATTTCGTTGAAAAAATAGGTTGTTCGGCTTAATATATTATTCACTTGACATGTTGTCTTACAAAATATATTAAAGGCAGTCTGGAGCCGATGCTGTTGTACTTGCCCATTTAGTATCCACGATCTCCAACCGAGCTGATACCGTTCCTTGCTGCATCAAGCACCGATTTTGTTCTTCTAGCATTTCCTGGATAAATGTCAAGTGCTCAGTATTGGCCTTGCAGTCCAGGGAGCAGAATCGACCAGCAGCTCCAGTCAACGACGATAGAGACGTGAAGAAGAGACGCTCACAGTTTGCACAGTATGTCTGACGTTGCCGCCATAGAGCTTCGCTGGAACATCCATCGGTAAGTTCTTGTCTCCGTCTCCGATGTCGCGGTCGCCCTGACGTTGAAAAAGTGGATGGTGCCGAACAACTGTGTGCGCTCGAGATTGCAGTGCTGACGCTCGTTTGATGACATGTAGTCATTGGTGCTGATCCGTCTACAACCTCAGGTTGTCGTGGCCAAGAACTAGATCGGTGCTGTTGTGTGCTTCGTCTTCTTCGCTGGAGAATGTTTTGAATCATTTGCGAAACAATGCTAAGAGGGGATACGATGAATGTCTGAGTATGGTGAGTCTTGGTCTCTCGGAACACCGGTTTCGGCTGATGTTTCCAAATAGATGCAACTTGAGTCATGGTCTTGACGCTTGTTTTCGTGTTTGCTTTGTAAGGACAATTGAGAACTGAGTAGCAAAACCGTTTACGGCGAAAATGACGAAATTGCTCCACTTCTTTCGCTTCCGTCGAGCAGACAAACTGAAGCCGTATCGCATGGCACGACAGCACGCGACGAGGGACTGATTGTATATATCAGTACCGACTCAGAGCTCGATGTGGCATGTTCTGCGTTGCTTTTGTGTCGATTCCCAAAATCTGATAATGACATTGAAACCGAAGCATATTCACGAATGTGACCAACGAGCTCTACCTACTACTCTCTTTCCATGTGAAACTTGCATTTTCTTGCGGATATTTGTCCGCATCAGCGGCCTCACTTGCTACGGTAGCGTGTGACGAGGGGCCTTAAATCACAATTCCGGTTGCTCTCAGTACCGACTCAGGGCTCGCTCGACGTGGCACTTTCTTGCTTTGAGTCATGATCTAACAGCTACACAATCTTTGTACTCTATTTTTTTCGAACTTGAAGCGTGGAGTGGACTATCTCAGCATAATCATCATTGTTTTTTCCGTCTTTTCGCAGGAGATACTGACCAATCTGACTCAACTTGACCTTTTACTTGAGATGCAATATATACATGTAGTAAAGGCTTTGCTGAGACGTGGACGCGGGTTTTGCGAACACTAGGCAGTCATATCAACTGGGTCAAGTTGCAAGACAGGCACCTTTGCACTCGCTTTATACGTGTAATTTGACGAATGTGTCAGACTGGCTTTGAGATCAAAGCCACGAGATCGTGCCGAAATTTGTTATACGCCCAGTTTTGACTTGCTACTATCCAATCAGTACTGTTAGTACTGTATTAGCATTAAATAGCACTACTACAACTGTATATATATATAGTCTATTACAGTAATTACAATCTTTCGCTACTAAAAACGACTGTCCGATGGACATAATTTCGTTGAAATAGGTTGTTCGGCCTCAGATATTATATGTTGTCTTACAAAATATATTAAAGGCAGTCTGGAGCCGATGCTGCCGTGCTTGCCCATTTAGTATCCACGATCTCCAACCGAGCTTGCTGCATCAAGCACCGATTTTGTTCTTCTAGCATTTCCTGGATTAATGTCAAGTGCTCAGTATTGGCCTTGCAGTCCAGGGAGCAGAATCGACCAGCAGCTCCAGTCAACGACGATAGAGACGTGAAGAAGAGACGCTCACAGTTTGCGCAGTATGTCTGACGTTGCCGCCATTGAGCTTCGCTGGAACATCCATCGGTAAGTTCTTGTCTCCGTCTCCGATGTCCTCGCGGTCGCCCTGACGTTGAAAAAGTGGATGGTGCCGAACAACTGTGTGCGCTTGAGATTGGAGTGATGACGCTCGTTTGATGACATGTAGTCTTTGGTGCTGATCCGTCTACAACCTCAGGTTGGCCAAGAACTAGATCGGTGCTGTTGTGTGCTTCGTCTTCTTCGCTGGAAAATGTTTTGAATCATTTGCGAAACAATGCTAAGAGGGGATACGATGAATGCCTGAGTATGGTGAGTCTTGGTCTCTCGGAACACCGGCTTCGGCTGATGTTTCCAAATAGATGCAACTTGAGTCATGGTCTTGACGCTTGTTTTCGTGTTTGCTTTGTAAGGACAATTGAGAACTGAGTAGCAAAACCGTTTACGGCGAAAATGACGAAATTGCTCCACTTCTTTTTTTTCGCTTCCGTCGAGCAGACAAACTGAAGCCGTATCGCATGGCACGACAGCACGCGACGAGGTACTAATTGTTGTATCAGTACCGACTCAGAGATCGATGTGGCATGTTCTGCTTTGCCTTTGTGTCGATTCCTAAAATCTGATAATGACATTGAAACCGAAGCATATTCACGAATGTGACCAACGAGCTCTTCCTACTACTCTCTTTCCATGTGAAACTTGCATTTTCTTGCGGATATTTTCCCGCATCAGCGGCCTCACTTACCACGGTAGCGTGTGACGAGGGGCCTTAAATCACAATTCCGGTTGCTCTCAGTACCGACTCAGCGCTCGCTCGACGTGGCACTTTCTTGCTTTGAGTCATGATCTAACAGCTACACAATCTTTGTACTCTATTTTTTTCGAACTTGAAGCGTGGAGTAGACTATAATCACCATTGTTCTTTCCGTCTCTTCGCAGGAGATACTGACCAATCTGACTCAACATGACCTTTTACTTGACCTTTGCAACATATACATGTAGTAAAGGTTTTGCTGAGACGTGGACGCGGGTGTTGCGAACACTACTAGGCAGTCATATCAACTGGGTCAAGCTGCTAGACAGGAACCTTGCACTCGCTTTATACGTGTAATTTGACGAATGTGTCAGACTGGCTTTGACAACAAAGCCACGAGATCGTGCCGAAATTTGTTATAAATTACGCGTAGTTTTGACTTGCCACTATCCAAATTAGTACGGTAAGTTACTGTCCTGATTTTGGCTGAAAAGCCACCCAACCCGGCGTCGGTTGGAGGGGTAGATCTTGACTACAAAGAGAAGACGATTCGTCGAGACAAGTAGAAATGCAGACCCGGGGGAACACCCGGGGGAACGCAGGCAACGACGCATGAAACACTGAGCCAACACAATAATGTCAAGGGGGATAGGACGACATCAGACCAGATCGATGAAATAGTGTTTGAATCACAACAAAGTGGAGAGGAAGAAGGACTTATGGAGGAGATCGAGGAGGCAGTATCACAACAGGTACCTAAAGAGGTCTCAGAAGAGGGCTCAGAAGGGACCACTGCGGGGCACGACGATACTAGCAGTACTCATCCCAAAGAAGAAGAGAGCCAAGAGGACACAGAGATGGTGGAAAACAAGGAAATAGAGGAAGCTGAAAAGCGAGTAATAACACCTGAGGCATTGTCGGAGGTCCTCGCGCAAGCGCTTGGGGATGCATCACAAAAGAGACCGAGGCTGCAAACATGGCACGATCTCATGCAACAGTTGTTCGAGTTGGTTTTCAGCCAAATACAGAAGGAAACGGAGGAAAGGAGATATGCGGACACAAAATTGCCGGAAATTACAATGAAAGAGCAAGAAAGGCTGATCGATTTGTTTGAGTTGATTGTCGTTCAACAAAATAAAGAGTGGACAATTTGGAAAAGCAAGGTCCAAGAAGCATGCCAGATGTTTGCTCGGACTAAACAGTCAATGGAGAATGTCTTGGCGAAACTCGTTGAAAAAAACAAGATGGAGGTGGCCTCAAAAACTGAAAACATTTTAACGGGCTGGATCCACAAAGTAACGGGAGACAAAGAAACCAAGCCACAAAGTCGTAAGGACCAGGAGGACTTTCTGTTTAACAAGCATATTATAAGCAGGAGGAGATAAACGTACTCTACAAGGTGTGCAAGAAGGTGGAAGAACACGGATTGGATGGGAAAGTACGAGCTGGAACAGCCTATGAATGGCGTATTGTCAAAGGCCTAGCAGAAGGGTCGATTGTAGCACGTTTTTTATTTTTATGGAACATTATGACTAATGCACAAAGGTTAAGGTTGATTTTGACTATCCGAACGCAAGTAGAAGGATGCTTAAGCATGGATATGAGAGGGGAAATGCCGATCAAGGGGGTCTTTCAAAGCACGAAGAGCATTCAAGAGAGCATTGCGATGTCAGCCACCGCCAGAGGAATAACACAAGGAAAACTGTGGGAAATGTTAGCAAAGGATAAAGGAATAAGTTACGACTGCTCAAACCATCGACTTAATTTTCATTTTTACACGCGGGAGGCGGCAACGAAATTCGAGAAGGTGGGAGTGCCCTATCACAAACATACACATCGCCTAGTCAACGACCATGCACCGGAAAAGGAGACAAGTGTGGGCTCTGTGTGGAAAAGGCAGGGATGTCATTCACGAAGCATGATTGGCACACAACAAGTCTATATAGTGTTACTGCGGAATGCGTCTAGAAACATTGACATTCTAAAATTAAATGCTTTTCTAGAAGAGCGGGTGAAAACGCCCTTTCGTCTACAGGAAATGGATCGGGGGGGGGGCAATGGCAGCGTCTTCTTTAGACGGGGAGTTACGGATTACAGCAGGGGGCTGTCCAAACGTTTTAGAGGGGATTCGTAGAATATTCTGGTGCGGCATCATGTTGCTAGTCGAACACTCAACGACCAGAGGGCGCCGCACTGTCTGCGGTGTGGGGAGATCGGACATCAAATGCGAGGATGTCCGACTTCGGAGAAAACGTTGCGGGAGGAAAATTGTATACGGGTATCGGTAGAGGAGGCAAACAAGATAACGGCACCTCCACCGACCTTTGCTAGCATGGAAGATCTTTATAAGGAAGTCACCAAAGTCTATAAGGAACAACAGGAAGGCAAAATACAAGAAACCACACAGATCAACACTAAACAGAGCACAAATGACACAAATGACTTACCAGTGACGGCCTCAAGTAGAGAGAAACCAGAGGAGGCAGAAACGGAGACACTAGAAGCCAAGGATCCTCAGCAGGAGTCAAAACAAGCGGAAGCTGCGGCAACTTCAAAGGAGCAAAAGGCAGAATGGGTGGAGGTCCACCACAAAAAGAAAACAGTGACAAAAAAAGCGGAATAGCAATAGGTATGCATGTTAAACATACAGGTATAGAAAAAGAGGTAGAAAAAGAATGTAGAGAGAAGGGGCGATCAGAGGGGGTGAAAAATAAAGAACCCAAGGAGAGAAGAACAGGAAAAAGCCCTACACATGAGGAGGATAACGGACAACCTGAGCTGAAAAGGGACCCGGAACAGGGGATAGACGACTTACAAGCGGAAAAGAACGATAAACTAACCACGGGACTTGGAACGATAAAGGAAAACAGGGGAACGGCAAAAGACAAGCAGATAGAGAATACGGAGTTGCTAATTCAAGAAGCAGAGGCGAAGAAGAGCATTAAAAGGCTCGTGGAACGAACAACCGAGAAGTGGGGCCCACTATCCTGGCTCACATGGCAGACTGAAGGAACAGAAGAAGAGCGGAAATTGAACCTCCCAAACGCGATGATATTGATGGGGTTGCAGTTGGTACAAACTCCTGCTACAGGAAATTGTCAAGCATACAGTGTGGTACAGGCATTGCTGAATTCAAATTTGGTAGAAGACAGCAAGACACTGGAAAAAGGCGCAATAAGCATCAAGTAGGGATGCGTCGCCAGGGGGAAAATGGACTTCGGAATAAAATTCCCGCCGGGGGTTCGAAAACAGACATTGCGAAGTCTAGGTAGGGGTTTTGACAAAATGTCTGCCCAAACTACAGAACAAGAGCTCCGTAAGTTTTTGGACGCATACAAGACCAGTGCGTCGGAAGTGAGTACAGTAATTGGTGCAGAAACATGGGGCAGCAACGACACGCTAAGCAGTATAGGTACGTTTCTTCAACGCGACATTTTTGTGATTAGTGGAGATGCAGGATCAGGGACACTCGGAGCAATACATTACGCTCCCGAAACGAGGATCTTCAAGAAAAGGAAGTATGCAGCATGTGGTGAATTTCCGATTACAATGAGCACGTGTATTCAACGAGTCACCAGTTTGAAGAAAGAAGCGGGAACTGACTCGACTAAACTGCCGATTGTACTACACTTCCAACAAGCACATTATCAGGCATACGTACATGGATGGAGACAGGACGGAACAGGAAATCAATCACCCCAAGACCAAGATGAGACTATGGAAACGCAGTCGAATACGATGATTACATGTTTCGATGGATCATCTCGGGGAAAAGAACAGGACAACGGTATGGACGAGGAGGAAGGGAGAACGAGTGAAGGAACAGAATATAACAATGACTCTCGCGACATTGTGTGCAAAGAAGAACGACGAGACAATGACGGCATACATCATGTCTTTCGGTGGCAAATGGACACACTGATTCGCCAAGGATCCACACAAGCTAGAAGATTATTAGACTTGTTACAGAGGAATGTGACCTGGAGACCAGAAGAGGAACAAGACCGGTTGTTAGAGGCAGACATAACTAACAGTGGAATGCGTGCGGTAATTGCCCAAGAATATGATATACCGGAACGGGAGCTGACATCATGGTATAATCACTTGAGGGGAGTATCAGAGTTAGAAGGGGGACACGAGTCAGTGTGGTAAAGCGATCGGAAAATATTGGGACTGAAGTGGACCACACATGGCCGTTGATTGGTGACGATAGAACACCCATCAACATATGACGGTTGATGGGTGGGAAAAGGTTGATCACGGTTAAGAGGAAAAGGTGGCGGACAACGGATATTCACGACGTGGAGAAATCAGCCAAGTATTGTCGTTAAGCCCAGTCCCAGATACTGACGGAATGATGGAGATCACGATCACGATCGTTACTACAGTTACTAAGTGGAGTTCCCGTGGATGTAATAAGAAAAGAGTGACTGTTGACATGACGTGTCAAGGGCAGGTGACCAGCCGATCTCTGAATGGTATAGTGGTTGAAGTTGATCATGACACGAAGTTACGGCCTGATCAGCCTATTATGCCCGAGCAATGAAGATTAGATGTGGAATGAAGTCGGGCATGTGGAATGACAGGTTGTGTGAGTGATGAGAACCTTTGGTTGGTCCGGAGATGACGTGGCAAGGCCTGATCAGCCGAGATCGGTGTTATATGGTTGTCCTGACGGGGTATAAAGGTCGGAAGTATGGTTTAGAAGATTAATTGAGTCGTGATGATGATGACCCAGAGCTTTCCCGAGGTGATCAAGGGCTGATCAGCCTGATCACCACCTGATCACTCGGTCAATCACTATGCCGATCGTGATCAGGGCTGATCAGCCTCTGATCAGCGTTCAGATGCAAGGGCAAGTAAGTTCTCGGTTTGGTCGGACTGTATACGAAGTGGACAAGTGCTGAAGAGCAGGTCTCAAGTGGTTTCAAGGTCGTTTGTTGAAGATCGGGATGGGTTGAAGATCTTTCGAAGAGTCGGGTCGTGATCAGGGCAGAGTCGGTACAGGTCAGCTTGAAGGTGCAGCCAGGATGGGCAAGAGGGTGTTACGCAACCGTGCGACGAAGTAAATAGGTTCGAAGTAAAGGTCAGGCATGAGTTGAGGTATGGTACACAGGTATAGGACTTTGCATATATAATAACAGGTTTAGATTTCCCCCTAAAGCAAAGAGTCGCTCCGCCACGTGTGCGGTCATTGGGAGCACAGGGTTGATTAGTCCCCTCTTGCTCATCTATTTCCCGGTTACGACGCGCTTAGACGCATTTTGGCTTACCGGAAGGCCCCCGACGGGTTTGTTTTAGGTGATCGAACCTCACCCTCAACGCGCACGTGACGCAAGCCAATCTCCTCTTCCTTCTTCGTCTTCTTCGGCTGCCCGACCGATCGCTTCTTCGCCTTCCGTTTCCAGCTCGGCTACTCCTGCGATCGCCCCGATCACGACTTCTACGCCGATCACGACCAGTCTCATCCGTCCGACAACTGCTCTCGCTTCGTATCGACCGTCTTGGAATCCTCCCGCTCGACCTCCATCAGATCGCCCTCTCCGTTCCCTGGAGCAGCTCGCTCGCTTGATAGATGGATCGGGTCCATTCACGTTGGGACCCGTGGAGGCTTGTCGGCTACGATTGGAACTCCGAAGTGCAATTCCCGAGTTGGTTTCTCTATACGATACCAACCGGGCACTTACCGCTGAGTTATCCGACCGTCGGATCGCGGCTGATTCCTCGGCACGTGATTACGCTGATCTGGCTGCCCAGCTATCGACTCTCCGGCTAGATCATGACCGGCTTGGCCAAGAGCGTGATCAACTGTCGGCTGACCTCGCTGCTCTGCGACTTTCCAAGCCTTCGGACACCGTCGCCTCTTTACAGTCGCTGATCGACTCGCTGACTATCACCATCCGCGATCAGGGTACGTTTATCTCATTCACTTCTTCTGTAATCCGTATTTGACTCTCCATGTTTATTTCCAGATGAACGTATTGAGGCGATGAAAGATTCGATGGTCGAGATGGTAGATCATCTACAACGCATCGATGATCGCCGTCTCGACCGTGATCAGCTGCTGCACGACAAGATCCGCACTGCCGAGGATGTAGAGCGTCGGGAGGTCGAGGCTCGCTATTCGGATGAGCAGGTCCAGCTCTTGGCCAAACAACTTTCTGATTCTCGCATCGGCCGCACCGACATACAGAAAAGGTTGTGCGAGAGTCGGAAAGTGGCTGAAGATTGCCGGCGCGAGCTTAATCTTGCTCGGGTCAAACTTGAAACCCTAGAGCTCGATGATCGCGCCTGGCTTCAGCATAACGCTGACCTGAAAAACCTCGCGGTGCAGACCATGGATAGGTGGACCAAACCAGACACCGGTTCAGGGTCAGTTCGGACGGCCTTACAACGGCTTCCTGGGTTGATCAGCTCGTTTACTCCATCTGGCACACCGCCACAGTCTCCGGAGTCTGCCCCGCCTTCGCCCGCGTCCTCCGTCGCTTCTTTGCCTGTCCGCAGTGCTGATCAGCCCGTGATCAGCACCTCAAGAGCCTCTGCGTCATTTCAAACTCGTTCACCGGCGACTCCAAGATCAGCACCTTCGGCCTCGAGTTCTGGGAAGCGTAAGCAGACCAGCTCGTCGAAGAAAAAGATGATTCCCGCCAAGCGATCACGTCTTGTGATCGACTCGGATGACGAATCGACTGATCTGGACGAGAGGACGTTGTCTGTTCTGGCCCGATCGCGCAGCACTGATCGCCGTACGCAAGCACCAAGTTATTCAGGCGTAAATTCGTTGGCCCAGGCCGTTACTTTGCTGGAGTCAGATGGCGACGATGACGATGATCTCGAGGAGGAACTACCGGCTCAAGCTGATCCTGAGATTCCTCCGGCGGCCACTGGGGCAGCGATCGCCCAGCCGCTCAATTTCACGGGCGTCTTCATCCCGGCGCAACAATCGTCGGTCGGAGAAAACGACTACAGTTACAATCCGAACCAACCGTTCATGGATCTGTATGTCGTCATGGAGGGCAAGCCGACTTCTGCCCATATGGCAACACGGAAACCATGGAGTGCTGATCAGTTCTGGGACCTGACGCCTCGGGTTCTTGAAGTGCGGCAGAAACTCGTCCCTCGCTTGTGGTCCCGCCCGCCAGGCTGGATCTTTCCGACCAGATCGCCGGCACCCAAAGACAAGCAGTGGCAACCAAGGGTGCTGACCAGAGGTGCTATTGAACTTCTGATCGATTCAGCACCTTGGGATGTCCTCCTGACACCCATGCCCGGGCTGGCGTTTCCTGATCGCCCTTGGTTTGTCGAACTGCAGGGGCGCTTGGCTTTGTATTACCAGGAGCACGTGCAGGCAATATGGGAGGCGACTCACCATTTCCCGATCACGACGGCGATGCGCAAGGACGCGTGGATCGAGCACTACCATCATGCTCGCAAGCGTCGACGCACCAAAGCCGGGGCTGCTTGGGCCACGATTTGCGATTATATCGTCGACGGAATCCTGCACGGCGAGTGTGATCTGGACGTTTTCCTGTTCCCTGGCGTCCTGCATTTACCTGTTCGTCGAGCGGGATCGCGAGGACTCAAGGCTGACGGCGGAGATTGGTATCCCGGTTATGGGCATATAACTCCGGTCGCCACGTTGCGTGATTGCCTGATCTGGACCGATCAGCAGGAACCTTGGCGAAACCAGTTTCGATCAAGTCCCATGGATCACCCAGGGTATACGGTTTCTCGCCTGCGCACTAAGTATGGCCTGTGATCGTCGTGATAATCCACTTCTATTTCGTTTTCCATAATCACTAATATATCACGACAGTTCTTGATGATTTTTCGCATTCCACCTTCGTATATCTTGTTCATGTCTCATTATCGCTTCCATCTTGTATGTCGATCGCTCTCATGCGTACAGGTATAATTCTTGAGTAATATATGTATGTATATGCATCCGTTTCTTCTAAACCAGTCCAACCGCCCTGATCTCCACTTGCCCGATCTTCATATTTGCTGATCAGTCACAATGTGTCAACCCAGGCTATTGAGATTCCTGGTTACCCTCTTCGTGGGTTTGCATCACTTCAAATCGATTCCGTCTCACCCGATCACGTTCAAATTCTCTTAATAAAGCTCCACAGTTCAGATCACGCTCATCTACCCACTCGGGATCGTCATAACCCTTCCAACGAACCAAGTATTCACGGTGGGTTCGGCCAAATCGGGTCTTCTTGCCTGATCGGGTATCCAAAACCTTCTCTACCTCGAATTCGTTCGGGTCCAACGCTCTTTCCCAACTATCTTCGGGTAAGAGAGCTTCGTCAAAATCAAACCTTGGCTGATCATCGCATGACAGCCTAGTTTTAGGCCGATCAGGGTATTCTCGGACCAGTTTCAACTTCGACAAGTGGACGATCGGGAAAATTCCATAATCGGTACCTGCAGTAATCAGCCGAGCGGCATGATCACCGATTAGTTCGGCTATACGGAATGGTCCATGCCACAGATGCGCTAACTTCTTGGCATATCCCTCTTTCACACGATCCAAGTAAAGCCAAACTCTTGATCCTGGCTCGATATTGTGCGGATCGGCCTGATCATTGTTCCGATCAGCTCTTTCTTGGATGGCTCTTCGCAATCGTTCGTTGACTTGTTCTCGCGCATGTTGGTAGTGCCGCTGGAGCCCCATACGCCATCGACGAGCTTCGCGATCTCGACCTCGTGTGCAACCAACAGGGATCACCGACTCGATGGTAGATCGGGGGTCCCAACCATATGCCAGATAGAATGGAGTATCTCCCCTGATCCGATCAAAAGAGGAATTCAATGCAAACACCAATCTCTCCGCGTATTCATCCCAATCTTGTTGCGCGGAGTCTGCGACATACATCTTGATAGCTCTAGTCAACGTCTGTACCATCCGTTCGGCTTTACCATTCGCCTGTGGACGATACGCCATGGTCGCGCTCTGTTTCTGGCCAAGCATCTGATTAAATGATCGGAACACTTCGGCCATAAAACCTGGTTCACGATCATGCCTGATCACTTCACTGGCTCCGAACCGTCGAAAAACACATTCTTCGTAACTGCAAGCAACTTGTTGAGCCGTTCGTGTAGATCCCGCCTTCGCGATCACCAATCCCGTGAACAGATCAGTCCAGATCAGCAACTCGGTATTGCCCTTGAACGATTTTGGGAGGGACGGTATGTGATCCATCGCGATCACTTGGAAAGGGTAGGTCGCCTGGATATTTCCAGGTGATCTTCCCCGGATATTTGGCATACCTTTTCCAGTTTCGCAATCCGTACATGTCCCAACAAACTTTTGTATACTTCGATATAATCCTCTCCAATGGAAATGTTTACGGATCCTGTGATACGTTCGTCCCACGCCCTGGTGGCCACCCTCCAAACTAACATGATAATGGTGTAAGATATCAGCTTGTAAAGTCTCCGGGATCACGAGTCTTGCCGATCGGTCCAAATCCGCCTCGGCCTGATCAGCTTGTACATAGTAAAACAATAGATCATTTTCGTCGATCTCGTAGTTAGACGCGATCTTGGCACAATCTTTTGCCTCACTCTGGCTCAACTTCTCCAGATCACCCTTTAGAAACGCCTTCAAATCAACGATCCATTTTTCCTCGTCTTGAGCCTTGAGAATTCTCTCGATCCGCATCTCTTGTACTATTTCCTCTGTCAGGCTTTCTCGAGAGAGTGATCTGTTAGGTGGTGATCTGGTTCGTGATCTCGTCGTGATCAAGATCTGGGCTGCTTCCTTTTCATCTTCCACACGGATCAGCTCCGGCAGCCTATTGATCTCCACCAGTTCTTCCAACAGCGCTTGATCAGTGATTATCGATCCGGCCTGATCACGCATAGCCATAGTTGCTAAGTGATCTGCACTCCGATTCCAGTCACGTTTCACATGCAACAGATCATGTCTTGGCCATCCACGTAAAGCTTTCATAACGCGATCATTCAGTAGTTTCAGACGCGGCGCTTTACAGTCGATCTCTCCAGTGATCTGCCGAATCACCAGGTTTGAATCTCCGCATATAATTACTCTCCCGATCTTTTGCTCTTGCAAGAGATCAAAACCTAGCAGCAGACCACGATATTCAGCCTCATTGACCGTGATACCTGGAGTATAATCTGAACCGGCCGATATAACAGTCCACTCTGGCAGCTTCCATAACAGCGCGCTATACGCCCCTACACCTTTCTTCACACTCGCTGATCCGTCGAAGCTTACAACAATCAGATCTTCTTCTGAGCCGACGATCGGTGGGGGTATAGTGATCGATTCACGTGGTTGCTTCCGAGGAGCGACCTCGATCAGGGCTTCATCGACTTCTGATTGAGGCGTGATGCTGGCTGCCAGCGTTCCAAGAATTTCTTCTTCGCCCTTGGTGCACTTAATGATCTCCAAAGTCCACTGAGATAACACCGCTGCCCATCGCCCCAGTCTTCCATCTAAACCACTCGCGGATAGTAAACCACGCCAAACTAGATCGCTTGGATAATACCTTAATTGATCTAGTTACCAGCATAGAGTAGCAAACATCCAACACACGTAATAACGCTAGCACTTCCTTATCCACAATACCATAGTTAACTTCATTCGGTTTTAATGTTCGGCTTGTGAACGTCACCGGGCAATAAACTCCATCGTGATCTTGGACCAGTGCGGCCGATATTGCCCATTTACTGGCGTATAGAATCACCACGGGAATCTTCTCCGGATCGAACTGTTTCAGTATCGGCGTCGAAATCATCTTCGCCTTTAACATACAGAAGGCTACCATAGCGCCATTCATGTGGTCTTCTGACCCTGGCATAGTTCGATCAGTCGGTGATCCAGTCTTGAGATCCGTTTCAGTAGCTTCAACTTCGTGATCAGTCTCAGTCGGTGATCCTCCTACCTGATCACGTTCTCGTAGCCCATGATAATCAACTTCCTTCAGTTCATATAGTATAGCGGCGTAAATCGAGAAGTCCTCGATAAATCTGCTATAATAATTCCGAGATCCGAGGAAGGATTGCATGGCCTTCAGTGATCGGGGAAAAGGTAAGTTGCTGAGAGCGGCCAGATCTTTCGGGTTTGCTTCCAAACCTTGGATCGACACGTTATGGCCGAGGTAAGCGACCTTGGGTTGACCCCAGAAACTCTTGACCACACTGATCGACAAATTCCAGCGCTCGCAGGTGTTCAGGAGTCGTTCGACCTTATCGCATAGCATATCCCAGGATGTTGCTGTGACCAGGATATCATCTATGTATGATCGCCTTCCCAACACTGATCGGCCCTGATCTTGGTCTGGCTCACCTTCCGTAAACCCATCATGTAGATCAGTGGCTTCCCGATCAGCACTGATCTGGAAATACCCATAGAGAGCATTGTCGATCAGCCTCTGATAGATCTGTGGGGCATTCTTTAATCCAAACGGCATCCGATTCCATTCAAAAAGCCCAAAAGGTGTAACGAAAGCCGAGATCTCTCAAGCGCGATCAGTCATCGAAACCACCCAGAAACCACTAGCCATATCCAGCGAACAAAACCATAAAACTTTATCCAGATCTTCTAATAAATCATTGATCAGGGGCATCGGGTAGACCATCAACTTCGTGAGGCGATTCACCATTCTATAGTCGATACACAATCGAATATCAACCCCATTCTTCTTAATCACGATTACGATCGGTGATGCCCACTGTGATGTTGATGGTCGGATGATCTTTGTACTCAGCAAACCCTTGATCAAATCGGATAACCTTTCCCGGTATTGAGGTGCAACTTTACGACAACGCTGAGCGATCGGCCTCGCATTTCCCACGTCTATATCACAAACAGCTCCGAATGCGGCTGGGGTTAGGGCGTTACCTTTCCCCATCAGTAAGTGACGCCTCTTCCAGATGATCTTCTTTAGCTGATCGATCTGCTCGGGAGTGTTCACTTCGGGATCACCGACCTGTAGATCTTCCATGGTGACTTCTGGCGTATTGGGCGATACCTCCGGCAAAACGGCCATCTGCTT
>MIQA02020671.1:0-40467 GCA_001887855.2 Sclerospora graminicola | reverse complement strand
TTATTGATATTAATTATATTAAAACTTCCGCCTTATAATGGCTACTATTGTGACCCGTGGATTTAGTACTGCTCAAACAATTCTAGCTAACACGGATCCGGATTTATGACTTAGAACTGATTACACAGTCTAATGATGCGATTACCCTCAGTTATCTTCTTCATTCTATATTAACGTATAACCCACATGAACAACTGTCAAATTTAGTTTACAAAAATGTACTCATCCAATCCAGTGGGGCTGTTGGAGTAAACGGCTTTTCTTAGTACATTTACCCTTTATAAGTTTTATCTCTCTTAACTAATAAAGAAGCATTACCCTTGATACTCTTTGAAGAATTAACACACAAGAGAATAAGTGGCATTGAATCCGCTACACTTGCACTTATATGTGCATATATACATTAAGTGCTAATGTTTCTACTGAGGAATAGGAACTCTACATGAATATCTCTACAGACATAATGCTTAGTGTCGATGATAAAAAGTAAAATATAATTCTTTTTGCCTTCTTGCAAGCAAGTTCTTTCTTTTCCGTCACTACTTCTACGCGCAACGTGCTATCACTTCAACAGGTTATGAGCCCAAGCTCCACCTCATCCGATTTCCCTCGCCTGACCGGCTCCGACAACTTTGACGTCTGGAAGACCCGGATTCAAGCATACCTCGACGGAAAAAACTTGCTCCGATTTATTGAAGACCCCAACTACGAACTCAACCCAGTCGTTGACGACGATGACGAAGACATGGTTTCAGACACCGACGATGATCCAGATTCGGATTCCAACTACGATGGCGAAAATGACTTGCAGGACGAAAATGTGGAACCGGATCAAGAACTGGACGACGATGAAGAAGATTTTGTTGCATCGACCGACGTCCGCCGACTCACCATCGAGGATTCGGCAGTTCAAGATGGAAACGACGATGTCTCTAAGCCTGCAACTCCTGTGCTCCCAGCTTCTGCTCAAGTTGAATCTTTTGGAACACTGAATGCCAGGAAGGTTGCCAAGGCAAGAGCAAAGGCAGCAAAGGCCAAGGCGCGAGCGAAGGCAAAGGCTAAAGCCAAAGCGAGAAACAAGATTCTTCTTGCTGCCGCTCAGACGCGTCGCTTGAATGCTCAAGTCAAGTCATTCTTGATGAAGACGCTTGACGATAAGCATATTAGAATTGTCAAGGATTTCGACAAGGCTTATGATATTTTTCAAGCCATATGCGATCGATACAAGGGCACCAAGGCTTACGGTGATCCCTACGGCATTATGAACTACCTGTACAATGCTCGTTACCAGGAAGGTGATGACATGACAGAGTTCATTCTCAAGTACGAAGACGCCATGAGCGGTCTTAATACCGTACTGAACAACAGTTTTGACGATAATGTCTTCTCTGGGTTCCTCTTCAACGCGATGCCTGCATCGTGGGAGAGTGAGATGCGCATTTGGCGCGGAAACCGTGAAATATTGCCTCTTCGAGAGCTTAAGAGTAACTTGGAGTCCCATGTGACCAAGAAACTCGCGCAAGAGAGATTCGCGCTTTCCCGGGGTACACCCGAAAGTATTGAAACCCAGAATGAACGTGCTCTGGTATCAAATGCTCCTGTTGCAAGTGCTCAAGCCCTTGTGGGTTCGAACACTGACAGTCGACGCATATGCTCGTACTGTGATCGCTCAAACCACACGATGGCTACGTGCCGAGTGTTGGTGAAGCACATGTCGATTGGTCAGGTAAAACCAAACACGGTTATCCCTACCAACTTCAAGTTGCCGAGCAATAACATGAGCATCCGACGCAACTCGACCAATGTTCACAGCAATCGTCAACACCCATACTCGCGTGGCACCAACCGCAACGGTAACGGGGGCAGACGTAATTTTGGTCAGCGTGAATACGGTCAAGGCAACCGCAATTCCAGTCGTGGAAACAGCCAAGGCAATTCCGGCTACAACCCACAGCGCACCTTCAATGGTAGCAGTGATACTTACAGCAATGGTAATGGTGGCTACAATGGTGGGAACAGCAATTTCAACCAAGGCAACAACAGATACCATCAGTCCCGTCACAACAACAGCGCGATGATTGCAATTACCGCCGCTACTGTGTCGACGTTCGGTTTGACAGCCAAAATGACTTCCACGGATGTTGATCCGGTCTGGACTATCGACTCTGGTTGTACGCGCCACGTGACGTATAACCAAGCGTGGTTCACGACGACAACGCCTTACACAGGCTGGATTACTGTGGGTGGGAAGAACCAAATCCCGATCCTTGCGATGCGATTGGTGATATCTCCCTCAAGGTCATTGATTCCAAGGGACGACCTCAGACGCTCATGCTGCGCAACGTCCTCTACGCGCCCGAAATCAAGTTCAATTTGTTTTCGGTGCCTGCGGCTGTGAAGGAAGACTTTCGATTTTCTTTTAATCGCATGCAATGCGCGATTAATACGAGCCAACATTTTAGCGTGAAGGCCAAAATTGCCACGCATGCCGACTTGTACCAATTCATGGCGAGTCCGAAGTCGACATCCACCAGTAACCCGACGGCTCTGATCACCCTTCATGGTAAGTCAGCCATTTTACGTTTACATAAACGAATGGGTCATCCTAACTTTCGTATATTACAGGCTTTGCCTAAGAATGAAGCGATCATCGATCATTAACTCGATGGAGTAGGATCGCAACAAGATATTACATGTTCTTCATGCTCACTAGCAAAGTCACACCGTCAACCATTTAATCTAAATAAAATCGTTGAACGTGCAAAATTTCCTCTTGACAAGGTTCATAGTGATATATGTGGTCCAATGCCGACACCAAGTCTAACCGGTTGTCGCTATTTTCTAATCTTTATTGATGACTGTACGCGTTTCGCAGTCACATATATTATCAAAGTTCGTTCCGAATTATATGAATGCTACGAAGACTTTCGCCGCAAGGCGCTTAATGTTTTTCGCTCTGATGTTCACACTATCCAATATACGTCCATTAGTTATGACCCAGAAATTAAAACTCTTCAAGCTGACAATGCGAAAGAGTATGAAAAACTTGGTCGAACGTTGTGGGAGAAATACGGAACCAAAACGCAATTTACAATGGCATACACACCCGAACAGAATGGAGTAGCAGAACGAAGAATGCGTACCTATATGGAACGCGTTCGAGCTACCCTATTTGATGGAAAATTACCTCGTGAATTATGGGCTGAATGCGTTCGCCACATTACCGACCTGGTGAACATGACCCCCAGCTCTGTTACGAATAACAAAACGCCTTTTGAGCTTTGGTATGACAAGAAACCTTCCGTCATGAACCTCCGTGTTTTTGGATGCAAAGCTTTTGTCCACGTCCCAGAAACACATCGGGACAAGCTAGATCCACGTGCTACTATATGCATGTATCTCGGTCTACCCGACCATAAGCGTGGTTTTCGACTACTTGATGTTTCCACTGGCAAGATTATCTACAGCCGTGATGTTACCTTTGACGAAACCGTATTCCCCTCCTTGACATTTTTGCCAACAGAATCAGGATTAGATAGGTCAAATCGATCAGCAGAGCTAGAACAGCCTAATAGGGATGAAACTACCCCATATACGGATCGTATTATATTGCCTACGACACCCTATAATGTAACTCATCAACCTACAGAGAATGTTGCATCTAAGCCGGCGAATCCATCACTGTACTTGCCATCCTTGGCTGATGCTTTGCACCGAAACGAGCAAACCTATAGTTTTATTACACAACAATCCCAACGAGGCACCAAGCGCAAGTTTGATGACATAGATCAACTAAATGACGTTCCCCTTGAAAAATCCGTTCCTCTTTTAAATAGTTCTGAGGATATTGCAGACGAACATCGTCGGGTCAATCTCATTTACACTCTACTAGCTATTCGCTATATTGCCGAGCCGCGTACATTCCGCGAAGCTATGACATCTTCTCATGCTGAAGACTGGTTCAATGCTGCTCAATCCGAGATCAAGTCTCATGATGATAACGGCACATGGACACTTGTCCCCCGACCATCAGGAAGGAAAGTACTCCGAAACCGATGGGTCTGGGTTGTCAAATACAACGGCAACGGCGAAGTAGATCGATTTAAAGCTCGATTAGTAATAAAAGGTTTTCTCCAACAGTTTGGTATTGACTACACAGAAATTTTTGCCCCTGTGCTACGAATGGAAGTCCTTCGTCTTCTACTTACTATTGCAGCAATCCTTAACTATGAAATTCACCAAATGGATGTGAAGACTGCTTTTCTCAATGGTTTTCTTGATGAAGAAATTTATATGGAGCAACCTGAAGGATTTACAATCCCAGGAAAAGAGCATTTGGTGTGCAAGCTCAAGAAGAGCTTGTATGGACTCAAACAGGCACCCCGTGTGTGGTATCAAACCCTCGCGAAATTCCTGGAGAGCATCAAATTCCGACGTCTCATCAAAGATCGATGTGTCTTTGTCGGATCGCTCCATAATCAGACATGCTATATTGCAGTCTATGTTGACGATCTACTGATCATCGCTCCAACACCTGCCCTCGTCAATGAAATCAAATCTGCCCTGAAGCAGCGTTTCAATATGACAGATTTAGGGGAGGTGAAGTACTTGCTCGGTTGGTCCATAGAGCGGAACCGCAAAGACCGAACAATCTTCATCCACCAAGAGAAATATGCTACTAAGGTCCTGGATCGCTTTAAAAACATTGTGACGTATCCCGTCACTACACCAGTTGACCGCAGCATAAAACTGTCTAGTGCCATGAGCCCTCAAACAGAAGCTGAAAGAAATATGATGAAAGACATTCCATATCGCGAGGCAGTCGGCAGCCTCATGTATCTTATGATAGGCACTCGCCCTGACCTTGCATACTACATGAGAGAAGTAAGTCAATACCTTTCCAACCCTGGAGAAGAACACTGGAAAGCAGTAGTTCGAGGTTTCAGATACCTGCATGGCACAACAAGCCACGGACTAACTCTGGGTGGAACAATCCAGCAGACTACCCGTCAACTCACGGACAGTCTTACCGCTTTTTCAGACTCTGACTATGCGAGCTGCTCAGATACTCGACGATCTATTGGTGGTTTTGTGACAATGATCGGTAAAAGTCCGATTTCGTGGCTTTCTCGAAAACATCATACTGTGGTTCTATCCACAACGGAAGCTGAGTATATTGCACTCTGTCATTGCATGCAGGAAGTAATATTTCTAAAGACCCTGCTAAGTGAACTTGGATTTCAATCCACAAAACCAACAATAATTCACGAAGACAACCAAAGTTGCATTAAACTTGCAAATAATCCTGAATTGCACGGTAGATCTAAGCATATCGATATACGCTATCACTTTGTACAAAAAAAAGTAGAACAACAACAGTTCACTATAACGTATTGCAATACAAAGGACATGATAGCCGATATTTTTACCAAGGCACTTCCAAAGCCTCAATTCCTTTATTTAAAAAATAAACTTGATGTGACAACTCGTGACAAAATGTCTATACAATCAAACAAACTACTCCGTAATAGATAATTCTCCTAAGGTTTTTCTACGCAGACTCTGTGAAGTTTTCCCTGGTTTACTAACCAAATTTGACATACTTAAATAAAATAAAAAGCTGAACAGTGTAAGGTTTTCCTACGCAAACTATGTGAGGTTTTCCCTGGTTTACAAACCGAATCTGACATAAATGAATAGCGAACTGCAAATTGATATTAAGTGTATTAAATCTTAAGCCTTATATTGGCTTACTAAGACGTCCCGTGGTTCTTAGTACTGGTTAATTAATTAAGCCATGCTGGTCCGAGCTATCAGCAGTAAAGTGCTGGGTAACCAAGATCCGGGGTTATGACTTAGAACTGATTGCACAGTCTAATGACTATAAGTTGGGATATCTTCTTTCTACCATATTAAAGTACAACCCACACGAACAACTGTCGATTTTAAATTACAAAATGTACTCATCCAATCCAGTGGGGCTGTTGGAGTAAACGGCTTGTCTTAGTACATTTTCCCTTTTTAAAAATTACCTCTCTTAACTAATAAAGAAGTATTACCCTTCGTACTCTTTGAAGAATTAACACACAAGAGAATAAGTGGCATTGAATCCGCTACACTTGCACTTATATGTGCATATATATATTAAGTGTTAATGTTTCTACTGAGGTATAGGAACTCTACGTGAATGTCTTTACAGACATTATGCTTAGTGTCCCTGATAAAACTAAAATATAATTCTTTTTGCCTGCTTTCAAGCAAGTTCTTCCTCTACCTTCACTACTTCTACGCGCAACGTGCTATCACTTCAAGACATATTATGTGGAGTTGTCTTACTGCCAAACGGTTATGGAAAAGACTCGTTGACCACTGGTTGGGGAGTCAGTAGATGAAGAAAATCTAGCAGGCTATAGGACCGCTATAGCCACAAGACAACCTCCTGATATCTCAGTGCAGATTCAAAAGACGATGCATGACAAATTTAGCTTACAGCTGCATGATTATCACGATCAAATGGACAGGATTTGGTGGAGCATCACTGGAATAGCTCAAGTTTGGCTGTGGCAGGTTAGAAATCAGATTGTCTTCGAAGGATTACGGAAAAGTCAGCAGGAACATACTGAGTTTTTTTGGAATCAGTGTAAAACGCAATTACAAGGAGTCGCGGCCTTTGAGAGTGGACGGGATACATTAAGAAACGACGGGATGAGACTACAGCTTTGCATGCAGTGCTTTTTCGACATCATTCCAGCACCATCGTTTACGATGCCGCAGCATAATGCTTCGCCATCCCCACCTCAATATTCTGCAGAACCAATATTAGTTATACGAGCTCAAAAGTTTACACTAGCCAATAGTTAAAGACTAAATGGACTAGCTTTTATTATTATATTAAACTAAGGCCAGTCCTGGAGAAGTAGAAGAAAAGAAGGGACGGACTCATGTATATGGTGGTGTTATATACAAGAACAATCGCCGAAAGAGGTATGGAAACATCATAATATATTAGCTGACTATCAGTATAAGTAATGTACAGACAAACGACAATGTAACTGAACACGGTTTACCAACGACGATCGCAAGACTCAAGACGTCCGATGAACCCGTCTTGCGTAAAAACGCTCGGTCAGATATGGAAGATATATTTTGGTGGTGTCGCACAGCCCAGAAAATGGACAAGTCATTGGCGCAGCGAAGAAATCAGTTTAGAAAGGCTAGATGACTATAAGCGATACTGTTTCTGGAACAGCACCGGAAATCGGGAGGCGGGTCACTGAGGCAATGATGAATCAAAATAGGGTAGCAATGCCGGAGTTTGAACGTCAATTCCATCGATTGTGGTGGGGTTATTGCAGTACCATCCTGGCTTGGTTATGCAACTACGCAACCGGTATATTTTTGAAGATTGGCAGCAAACACCTCAGGAAGTTGAGCAATTCTTGTGGTCTCAAGGGAGGGCACAATTGGACACGGTGGCGTTTGAAGGTTACCACGATGACCAGGAAGGGGCTTACACTGCTTACCCTCCTTTATCATTGATATGTATGTTTTGCGTCCTCCGTTTTCCTGTGTTTCATGCGGCGTATGAATGCCGGCATGTGGAATCCAGAGAGGAAGATATAAAACTACAAATCCAGTGCGTATTTGAAACATCACCAGCACCGCCAGCTGCAGCAAGAGGATATAGCAGATGCGAGGTTGACCGCCCCAACGCAAAACCTGAGCCGTTATTCGTCTCACGATTTAGATCCTACATAGTAGCTAACAGTTAACACTAATTGGACTACATTTATTATTATCATCATCGTCGTTGCCACTGTAGCAAGAAGCGAAAGAAGATTGGCGATCATACAGATCATTATTGCGGGAACAACCACAATCGTCTCGATTCTGGAGGGAAAGTATGAGCGAACTGTGAGTTAGGCTAAAGTGAACCATGGTGTTTTGGGTTCACTTTCCTACCGCCTTAGTCTGTAAATGGGTCTATTTTCAGCAATGGCTTTAAGATCTGCATACTTAGTGACGCCAGAATATCTTACATGTAAGTTACACATAATATAACACCTGTAATGTTAGATATTTTATCTTACGCTAAAATGTACAAGTACCAAATTTCAAGGATTTTGGTGAATACAGTATGAAGTCGATGCCATTTTGAATTTATTGGAGATGGCAACAAATATGAGTGGATGGGCCAATCATAGAATTTTCAAAGAACGTTTTTTGGTCCATCCAGACCATCCAGATTTTTGTACGAAATATTATATGATTTTAAAACACGTCAATTCAAGTAGCAAGTACTGTTGGTGGCCAATATGTAGTGCGAATCAATACTACTGTATAATTTTGGGCTTTTAATGGATGTTTGCCAAAATCTTGTGAGCAAAATAGAGATGAAGGGTACGTGTACTTATTAAACAAAGAAGTGTTCAATTCGATAGGAAAACGCTTATGTTGTACTCCACCACATTACATTGAGAGCACGTCGCCAGAAATATTAGATTCTGGGCTAAATGAAAAAGAAAGAGTCGAATCGCGGTCTTGAACCATCTCCCTTCACGCTTGCCGCATCTATTCTGAATGCAAATTGGACGCCTCTACGAGTATCATTCTTCGATTTTGCATTCTCAATGCGCGCTTCGAAAGTGACCTCTCTTCCATTCTTCTTGTTGGATATCGTTGGATTCAAGACAAGTCCAAACTTGCTTGGTACACGTCAAATTTGGGAAGGTACTGAATTATTCGGATCTTGATGGGTAAAAATTTTCACGACCTTTCGCTTCTTACATCCGCTCAAAAAGGAAATGTTACTTTTTCTTTTCTTGCGCTTTTAGCAACGACGCTTTATTAGCTGCATTTGTGGCGTGCAAGACCGTCTTCGGAAGAACCAGCAGTGGCTTTGTAGTAGCAAATGCTACTATTGTCTTCTTCGCAAAACTCGTGTCAGTCGATTTTTTGTTTTAAGATTTCGAATGATACTTCGTATCTTCAATCCTCTACCACAGCACATCCACACTTTCAATTTAAATACTGGGCGAAAAGAAGAAAAAGCGCCACATTATCGCGTACTTACTTCCATAAGTGGCAACGGATCTTTAGACGTGTGGAGCTTGAACTTGCCTTTGGTTATGCCAGAGCTTTGCTAACTACCGTAAAACACAAGTTACATGTCGCCTGATGTTAATTGTCGCCTAGAGAGCTAGCCAATTAAGGGAGAGTACACTTATCGCTTTTTGATACAAAAGTCCTTTAGAGGGGTAGGGAAACGAGTACCGTACGGGATCACCGATGCGACATCTAACTTGTGTTCTACGATAGTAGCAACTACAGCACCCTTCGTCCTTAACCCACCACCAAGGAGACGCTCTTTATACCTTGCACCACGCTAGAACTTATCAAGTGAAACGGTAACAACGAGAGAGTGATGGTCAGGGAAATATGTCTCACTTAACAGTTCGCTGTTTTTGATAAAGTTGAGTGCAAGTTCTGCTTGTGCCCCAAAGATATTGTCAGCTTGTCGCAAATTTCGGGATCGGACAAATCCTTGGGGGTCAGCGACGCTAGAGAGTGGTGACTCACTAGCAAGGTGAACAGATGAAGATGCGATGACATGTCGGAGCCCACACATTGCTGCAAGAGCGACAGCAATAGATGCTCCCATAAAAAATGACAAAGGCGTCACTGTGGCAGTGTTCCAGTACCCACAAACGTCGACGATATCTGGTATTTCTACAGCGCATTGGTATGTCGTGTACCCATTTGGTGCTCGACGCTAATGTGCGAAAAGGTAAAATTCCTGCTTTGACGAAAAAAATACAGTAGGACACTTTAGGTTACAAAATAAGTCGGTTCTGATTTATTTTGGAAACATTTTATTATAATATACATCTCCTTTTTACACTAAAACAAATAAGCGACGCACAGGTTGAGGGCCGGCACGGTAGTCCTCCGACATAGCAATCGAACTAAGTCTTTGTGTTAAGTGGTATTATCCTCCGGCTACGGATATAAAGCATACGCAACAAGGTGCTCTACAAGCTCTAACCGGCTAATGGACTATCTATGGACTCACTAAGCGCGAATCTCGCACTCAGATTGAACAACGCGATTGAGACAGGACAGGCGCATCTGCTGTACGTTGTACAAGAGATGTTGAGCACAGAGTCGCGGAGCAACCAACGTATGGAAGACTAAATCAACGACATGGTGAAGCTTGCCGTGGAATTAGAGAAAGTTAGTGGCCCAATATCGGACGTAAAGTTTGGCGGGATACTACTGACAAGAGCAGCGAGTGTGTATCCTGAATTGGGTAACGAGTACTCAAGAATGAAGGCGCTGAATCCTGGTGCAGAATTAACGCTGGCCCAAGTAACAAATCGACTATTTCAAGCAGAAAGGATGCACGACTATACTGGTCAACGACGTGATGAAGCGCGCGGGGTCGCACTACAAGTGCATCAGAAGTACAAGTACTCATCGAAACATTGAGGAAGTTATAAGGCGAAGCTACTGCCGCGTGAACGCAATGAACGCGGACACTGGGCACGCGATTGCACTAATGGAAGACGTTTTGAAGCGCAAGGACAAAGAGGGCGCTCACGTTATAGAAGCAGAACGATAAGCCGAAGCCGTGGAAATAACCACAGAGATTGTCGTGGCAATGGTCGTCAAAGAAATGAAGGTCGTGGCAACAACCATTCAAGATGTGAAGCACGTGCCAATAGCCGTCCAAGACAAGAAGGACGAGGTAACAGCCACCCAAACCATGGAAGACAAGAAAACTTTGTACTCATGGTTACGACCGACGTGGAGGAAACACCAAAAGACATCATCGAATGGAAGCTAGACTGTGGAAGCCAAGTACATCTATGTGGCGTACGCGATTGTTTTACGCACCTTCAAGAGGTTGAAGAAAGACAGCTAGTGATGATGAACGGTTCTCATGTCACCGTAAAAGAGAAAGGAAGCGTGGTGATCATGATGCAAGATGGTAGCACATTGAAACGCTGTATTTTGCAGAACGTATGGTATGTGCCAGGGGCACGAGTCAATTTGATATCGCTGGACCTAATGCAAGAGCGAGGCTTTCGAATGCTAATCTCGCATAACCAGCAGGTGTGCTGCTTGAAGGGAGAATGGAGCAGGGACTCCGTGGCATTCAAGATAAGATTCATGAAGATGGCGGGTATCTTCCGCATGTTCTCCCCTCATCCTGCCCGTATATCAATGGGAACGTATGGCGTTATGACAACTATTGAAGAAACTAAGAGTGCTAGCAAGAAAGCAAGAAAGGCAGAGGCTAACATGGAGACGTGTCATCGTCGTTACAACCATGTGGGGATGAAGCTACTTCGTAAGATGGAAAGAGATAACTTGGTGCAGGGCATTAAGATCAATAAGGAGTTGAACCACTATGCTTGTGTTCCGTGTGAAGTGTCGAAAACAAGACAAATGCATTATCCATCCAAAACTAAGAAGGCCGAAAGACCACTACAACGGCTACACATGGATGTGGATACAATTGAAGAGAATAGTGCAATATGTGGGAGCAGATATTTCCTGCTCATTGTGGATGAATACTCACGCTACAAGTGGACGTACCTACTCAAGTGCAGTAGCCAACATCAAGAAGTTGGTTACAAGCTTGAACACAGAGTTCAAACACAAGAGAAGGGTAGTGCAAGAACTGTTTGCTGATCAAGGGATAGAGCTGATTAATTCCGAGTTACAAGAGTATTGCTGTCAAAGAGGAATCAAGACACAGACCACAAACGGATACAGCCCACAAGAAAATGGTGTGGTAGAACGATGGACTGGTGTCATCGTTACAACAATTAGGACCCTAATCGAGGCGACACAACTTCCCTATACCCTATGGGGGGAATGCCTACTACATGTAGTGGATACATGGAATGTTACAGTATCGAAGACATTTGGAGATCACACACCACATGAGCTATTATATGAAGAGCGCCCAGACGTATCACATCTGCGGACATGGGGCTGCGTGGTGTTTGTCTACATATCAGACGGAAGACGTGAACGGAAAGAGAAGCTGAGACCCATGACAATGAAGGGATTCTGCTGGGATAGTCATCGAGCACGAAAGGGTACAAGTACACCTTTTTTCAGTCATTTGCACCAAACCCGCAATCATTTGCACCTCGCCTCCATGATTTGCACCATAATATACCGAAAATGATACACTGCAAAACTTGATATCAAGATAAAATACGTATTTTATTAAAATGATGCAGATTCCGTACAGTCGACGATAGGGAGGCAAGGACTTGTAGTATCGTACATCAAAGTTCCTTCTTTGAAGGCTGCAATTAAGAAAGTAATATCGGATTGAGTATAAAATGTCTAAATAAGCAAGTCTACGTATTAATGTACATACTGGTGCAGTGAGAAAAGCTGCAACCATGATAGGTAACGTTGTGCCCACAATTACTGGGTAACCCTGCAAAAAGTACCAAAGCCATGGATGCTCGGCGTACAGCTTATCTTTACCCTGCGATAAAAAGAAGGCTAATATCAACACGTCTACTTAAACATGTCTTAATTTCATTCAGGCTAATCTTACCTCAAAAACGTTAAACCTAAAGAAGTTAAAAGGCACGAAAGTCCACTCACCGTATCCGAGACGATCGATGCACAACAAAGAAAACGCAGTTATAATTGCAATTGGCAGGACCGTGCCAAATATGAGACAGCCTTGATCAATCTGCAAGAAATGAATGGCTCCAGGAAACAGTACACCAAGCGCAGCGAATACAAGTACTAATGTGCGACTGCTGGGCTATACAATAATAAAAATATCATCTTCCATCTTCTTCCCATCTCCACTTTCCTATCGCCAGCAATTTGTATTAGCGATGAAGTGATTTTTTTAAATTCTCCCGCAATTTTAACTTTACGTACCATGGCCAAAATGCAAATGCAGCAGTCGTACATAAATTCTCGATACAGTTAGAAAATGGCTGCACCATTGCGTAAAAGATGAACCACAAGAAGAGCTGACAGATCAGCGCCCACTTGGCTGTCTTCGCGTCAAAATATGTCCGCGCCAATTTGTACAGGAAAAGTCATTGGTAGCCGATTGGAGTCCCTATATACACACAAACGATGGAAATCTCTCCCAATTCGTCCTTCTGATATGTTGCAAAATATATACCTGTAAAATACGCGGGTCGTAAGCAATCGCCCACCGCGAGTCCAAATTCTACGACATCATGACCTTAATCAGCACGAAATAAAACAACGATATAGGGCGGCATACTAAAACCTGTAGTATTTTGTGAAGCGAATAATCCCGGGTGCGCAAACCCACACCGCAGAGCGTCGAGGTGCCACTCGCAAGTACTGCAGTTGACACGTAGGAAAAGAAGAAAACGTTCCTGACGAATTCAATTTCTTGTCGTACGAGTTCAAGACAAGACACGAGAACAGACACTACAGTACATAAAGCTGGAGTTTGTAGTTACTTTACAGTAGATGGCCGTTGTGTTCACCGTTGAGGCAACCGTGTGTCATCTGCCTTAGCGTCTCCATTTGTGCAATTTACTTAAATGATATAACCTCTCAAGTACAATAAATAACAAAATATAAAAATTTAAGAGTCGACGGTGCAAATCATTGAGCGAGGTGCAAATGATGCGGGTTGGTGCAAACGACTGAAAAAAGTGTACTTCAAGTACCTTCATGTACTGAATTTTTATGGTATTCCTACTGAAGCCAATCGTAACCGGAGACATTTCGAACTGCCTCTTTCGATCACCGAATTGACTGACGGGTGGGATAGATCGAAGAATTTATGTCGAGGTGCTGGGAAATTTAGATGTCATACAAGAGCTAAGCTGGATGTCCAAGCGGGAAAATTTGAAGGAAAAATTACAAAATAAAGCCTGTTTTTTTGGATTCGATGACCCAGTTTGCTAATTTTATGGTCATCTTTGGGAGCAGATCGCTTCACTGTGGTCTTGTTGTGCGCCAAGAGCATCGTTTGTAGGTAAATAGCATTGGTACACATTTTGCCTTATTAAATGGGATGATCCTGCAGACGAGAAAGACTAGGGAGTCGCATCGTTTGAATGTCGCTGTCCAAATCGTTCCTGCTGTACCAGAAAGGACATCGTACGTCCGAACCGTTCCTGCTGTTCCGGAAAGGGCATCGTACTTGTATAGGAATATACGCTTACCTGTGCGTCACCTGGAATTATGGTTACTGACGCTGTCCGAACCGTTTGTGCTGTACCGGAAATGCGTCGTTTGAATGACGCTGCCAAACCGATCTTTCTGTACCGGAAAGGGCATCGTTTGGATGGCGCTGTTCAAACCGTTCCTGCTGTACCGGAAGGGGCATCGTACTTGTAAATGAACATACGCTTACCTGAATGACGCAGTCCGAACCGTTCGTGCTTTACCGGAAAGGGCGGAGTTTGGATGACGCTGTCCAAACCGTTCCTGGCGCTCCTACGTTGTCTACGTCTTCAGATAGCGCCGACGATCAGCCCTCAATAGCTGAAAATGTATTGAGGGTGTCTGACTTGAACAGGTGCAAACTTTAACGGCGACAAACCCAACGCTACTTGCGAAGTGTGTAGCATTCCTCGCGTTGCGCGAGGCTGCCGCGAGAAAAGAAAAAGAAAAATGAGAAAAAGTCAGGTGAAGATGGATTTTGGTATCATGGCCGTATATTCTCGCGTTCGTTTGATATCTACTACGATAAGGAACATCCGCACGAAGATGAGGAATGGTCTCTGCATCTAATAGGCAACGTATTTCGCCTGTTTTACCATCCTATGCCAGAGGACCAAAGGTTGCCTTACATGTTATATCTTCCTAACGATTCACTACCAGCTGATGCGACACGGATGCACTTGATTGGATTATTAGACCGGGGCTTGGACTAAAAAGATAAGGAGACAATTACAACTTTAAAAGAATTTGTGGCGTATCGAACACTGAAAGTTCGCAAATTTTCGCTTTAGTATCGCACGGCTATCGAAAACTTACTTTTACGTCAAATTAATGTTCGATCTTCATAGTTTTTATCTGAATTTACCTCCCGACTAGGAGAAGAGTACTACGAGCTAGAGGTATCCAACTGAGTAGGGGGTGATTTTACGCGAAAACCACCTGCTTAATGAAATCGAGCAATTGGTAGCTCGTTTAGTCGGAATGGAGCCTCGCGTTTGAAGAAACCGAGGAGGAAATGCGATTGCGGATCTGGATTGATCACGTCTTTATCTTTATCATTGAAAATGAGACAGTGATTACCATCAAAGATGGTGGTGAGAGTGATATCTGGGGCGAATTAAATCGTCTCACCGTGCCGTACTCCAAGTTACGCCACCATGACGCGACGTTTTATGTCCATTTTCGCAATAAAGAATGGATTTGATAAAAACGGCTTTGGTTCCGAAAGCTTCTTATGCCATTGGGTTGATACCTAGAGTACCCGATAGCGCCATTATAAAAACGTCAGGTTTGCCCACCAAGCGTGGAATGGATTATTACTCATGATGAAAAAACTCGCTGATCGAAAGTTTTTGCAACAACACGATGCACCTCCACGAGGGATTTAGCACTCACCTTTAACCCGCAAATTTATTTTCCAGTGGAAATTCCAGTAGCACACGTCGCAGTTTCCAGACAACGGAGTTTTAGAGTTAAGTATGAATAAAATCTCGTCGCTTTTTAATCCATCCACCTCTGAACATACAAATGATGGTCATGTTGGCAATTAGATGAGTTTTACCAATGTGTCTCTAAAAGGACAATCGAGAGACATGATGAGTTGAATATGCGGATCCGTACTTTGATGGAACGCCGTCCCGCCTTAGTGTCGCATTTAAGGGGGCAGGACCGAAAGGCGGGCACGGATTAAGTTATGAAGGTTTTCGTGCAGCGTTAGAGACACTTGGGATCCGATGTTCGGATAATACCGTGCTTTTAAAGTTAGTCGAATACATTGATCGCGGAAAACAGGGACCCATTACCTTAGCGCAGTTTGATGCCGCGGTGCATCGGTTAAAGTTAATTACAATGTTTGAAGAACACACGCTCGACAGGAGGCCACCTGCTTTTTCTCCTCAACCATCTTCATCTCTATCCGTCTCGGATTTTTTCAGTACAAAATTACAATCTTATTTCTAACTTTAGTGACCACTTATAAAATGACCCAGGAAAAGAGGAATTCCCTCCTTCATACAAAAATACAGTGTACGGATTGGTGCAGAGACTTCTGGCTTCAAATACAGGATTTGTGCCAGTTAGGGGAGTTCTCATTGGGAGGTGTGACTGTAATTAGGGGAACACTTCGAAAAATAATACAATTAAGGACCCCAGCAAGCGATATTAATTATGAAGAAAAAAACGCGAGAAGGAGTTAAACAGAGAGCGTATGAAAAACAGTAGAGCCCAAAGGATATTCTACTCCTCCCGTCGTAATTAGTCTGTGCCAGACTAATTTTGAACCTGAGTTTTTAAGCTGTGCTACCTTAAATAGTCTGTAGTCTGTACCAGACTACTAATGAACACAGACTAGTTTAGGGATGTTCGGAAATAGTCTGTGTCAGACTAATTTATACTTGGTAATTAGTCTGAGAAAAATTAGTGAGCTTTCAAAACTTCCTAATTATAGCCCCAGTACCATAGCGTAGGTACAACGTACCGTAAATAATGATGTCAAAAACACAGCAGCTTCACAGAGCAATATTTAAGGCGGGGGCTTCCTGCAAATCGATCCCGGTGGTATCAATGATTTTGAAGACGCCCTTGCTGAAATAGAAGATATCGTAAAAAGATTGATACAGGTCAAGAAAAATTAGCTAATGTATAACCATTATTTTTTTAGCACTTTTTGAACTTTTTTTTACGATAACTCTGGCAATACCAATATAGATGTAGGCAGCCTCTAGAGCTGTGACAAGCCTGTGCATTAGACTGACTCGACGTTACAGAAGTTACTATAACTTGGCAAACTACCATCATTTTTTTTAAAAATAAGTCCGTATTCTGTTATAATTGATATTCTAGATCGCCCGGACGCAATTGTAATAACTATAGGTAGAACACGACTAGTTCATTCAACTTCAAAGTTATTCTGAAGATGGAAAAGCCAGATTGCTTATGCATGTTGGTGGCCCCCGGTTAGCTGGATTGTTTGGATATCAGCCAGCTACCTATTTGTCAAGCAAATAATAATTCGTTTTAGCAAAGATCATTTTTTTAAAACTAAAACAATTAAGCTTGTCCCAAAACCAGAATTACCTTCTAAAAAGTCTAACCCAATAGAAACTATCTTGCTGCAATCTTGCTTCATAATACTTCGAAGTATGATAATTTTGCTATACAAATTGATTCAGCCGGCCCAAAACCGCTAGTAATTTAGGATTAAAAAAGCTTTGTGGCCATATGAGAAGTGATTTGACTGTCACTTAAAGGGTTGTAGTTCCTTACATTAATGACCAAAAGGTACAGGTAAAAATGTAAGCGTTAAAGCATAAAAAGCAGATTTAGAGGAAAGAGTAGAAGCTCTTGCCTAATAATTGATTACCCGCAGCTATTAGCTAATGCATTTTTGGTGACTACACCCCTTTAGTCTGTCATTTGAATCCCATCAAGAAATTAGCCTGATGCAGTTCAATGCAAAGAAGATATTGTTACCTTTTGAGACCGTTGCACTTCCTTTTGTAACGAAAATGTGACGTGCGCACATCAGGACTTACTGTCTTCACTTTACGGTACGTTGTACCCACGTTTTGGCCTGTGTCAGACAAATTAGGAAGTTTTGAGAACTCACTAATTTTTCTTCGCCTAAATTTGTCGGTGCCAGTCTAATTCTGAACACAGACTACGTGTCTGTTTCAGAAAAGAATGAACAGTTTGACTTGAACTTTCATAACTCAATTATTATTTTGACAACAACCACAATTCATACCATATTCAAAAGAGCGCGGAGCGTGCTATCGACCAGTATTTTTTACATTCCATAACATGCAATAATCAGGTATATAACATTATATTTGTGTGATCGGATTTGACAGGTGAAATGGTTTCTTTCGTAAAATGAACAAAATTGAGTTTTATTAGATGGCAGTATATATTCAGAATGCTGGTTGTATCATAAATCCAAATCTACAGTAATATGAGCACAAAACAGGTTACA
Organism: Sclerospora graminicola; assembly: GCA_001887855.2. Lineage (NCBI taxonomy): Eukaryota > Oomycota > Peronosporomycetes > Peronosporales > Peronosporaceae > Sclerospora > Sclerospora graminicola. The sequence goes on along the minus strand of MIQA02020671.1, from coordinate 22,292 downwards.
GCACGTTTTGTAAAACTACCGATTATCGAATTTTGTTAATTTCCACCAATCATAATGCTTAGGTTTTTCGTGAAAGCCCAAAAGCTTCATTCTTTTCTGAAACAGACAAGTATTTTTGCACACAGAGTAATTACGGTGGGAGGAGAAGCTGGTCGGTACAATACATGTCACCAAACGATATACAATAGGGGGTTTCAGAGTTTAATTTTCACCGAATAATATCCCATATCATTTCTGCAGGAAATTACATGTTGAAAAATACCTCTTGAGATTATTTTCCGTGACGATTTTCTCGTTGGGCGGGAAATTACAGCTTTCCTATACATAAATATGAATCGTATAAGAAGGGTATATTTAATTTTTGAAGAGGATGCTTTTGCGGGGCCTACAACTCGAACTTTGTGGATTCGCACGCGCGTCCAATTCACTTTGAATTACTGTAAATTTCGCTATAGCATCAATAGAGTTATGTTTCGTGGAGTTATATCACATTATTTAACAGTTTCTGAGTCACTCGATTCTATATAAGGTTCACCAGGGTTCTGAACAAGCTCCTGACGAATGTGCAGAGTAGATGTCGGCCCAGCATTTTGCAGTAACAAGCTGTTGTGGGAAAGCAAACGCCTGAACGTAGTAGGCACCTCTGTGGAAGCTGGGCTCAAACTGTATTAAGTGACACGCCTAATTGATGTTTATCGAGCGTGGATATTGCGTCTATAACTTCGTAAGAGTAATCGCACATATTGCCTGTCCGTGCACCACGATTGGACACTAACGACTCCACAGAAGAAGAAGAAATCCCACAGAAGGAGCGTCTAGCGATATGTTAAGATTCATCGCTCTCGAGTTGAACTCGTGGCTGCGCGAAAGCGACGAAGAAGAATGGTGGCTTGTATCAGAGTATATTAATTTCGATGTGAGATCATCGGATTTATCAAGAAGTATATTACCGTCATAAATAATATAAGCGCGATCGACAATACGTTCACCATCGGCACCTAAATCGTTGCCATTGCCTTCAAATAGTGTATAGTGGGAGACCGGATCACTCCAACACCGTAATTTCAATTTAAGCCGATGAAGCGCTACTATAGAACGAGTAAAGTCATATTCTGTGACTTGAATTTCACATCGGAAGGCTGTATGGACTGTGCTAAGCTCCTCAATCGAAGATTGCCTCATCTTTTCTAAAAAGAAGCGCAGTAAAATAGCGTCCATTCGTTTGATACTCAAGAGTTGTACAGTCAGTGACATCATAAATTTAAGAGGCATCCGTGATGACCCTATTAAACCGAAAATAACCTTTTCTTACATTGTGGTAGTATCGACGCACAATGGAAATTGCTAATCCACGATAGATTGTATCATTGAAACACGAAGCTGTTCCAAAGTAACAAATCATCGGTAATCTACTCAAAGAAAGGTGCATGTCTGGCCACGCACCGAAAAGAATTCCGCTCCTTGCTCCAGCAACTGAACGAAATAACTCAAGTCGCCGCACGTGTCAAGCTCCGCCATTAGCGTGTGATCTGCGGTATACTCATTATCTCCCCCAACTCTCTCTGCACGCCTTCCATTTACACTACTATCCCGTTTTTCAGCAACAGTTTTCGGCGTGCATACACGGATGGACTCTGTCTTGCCGCGATAGGCTTCAATTCATCAGCCAAGTGATTCATCAGCACCAATAACTGCCATAAAGATGCTCAATCGTATCTGATCTGCCTAAAAAAAAAACCTCATCAAATGGTACCTAATCAAATACAAAACCTGGAAATCAGTCTGGCGTTATTGTACATTTTTAAAGCCCAACCAATAGACGTACGGTGTCTCACACGATGCCGCAAGCTTTAGCATCCCTTTAAATTTATTCCAATTCTTCCAATGAGTTTCTTCTCCCTCTTCCAGAATCTGCATAACGCAGCACACAACACAGAATTCAACAACAAAACGACAACATTTACATCAGAAAAACTCATTTACATATTATATTGTTCCTGAATGTCTTTTCACCGACCTAAAGTGTTACGTATCAACAACTGACCTTTTCCTATTGAAATTTTCTCCAGCAAATCGAAAAACGTTGGCAAATAGCGTGTGGGCAGACCACTAATAGCGACGTCTAATGTCGTTGAGTAGGCGGAAGAGGTTGGAGAAGCTGGCGGCGTGCAATGAGACGAAGCGTTTGAGGTATGAGCAACAGGACTCGCACCAGTAGGCATGAAACGACGTGGAGGGTACTCGAGACGTATGGTCGCTCGAAGAGAGGCATACCTTATCGTCGGTTCAGTGGAACACGAGGCAAGTATGCTTCTTGGCTGCACTTTGCCAAACTCGTGGTGCGGCGGTAAAATCAAAATTGATTCAAATAATTTCTAAAGATCGTGGCCAGAAATTTTTCTGTTAGAGGGAGCTAATTTACTCAACGCAACGAGCCGGATTCAGTGTCATTTCTGATATGATATCCGTCGCAAGGAAAACCCAACCCTGAAACCCCCTAATAAAATCAGCAGATGCGTTATTACCCTGTTTCTTACAAGGAAAGGCGTTCAGTTGGAGAGTACACTCGTCAATTAGATGCTCACTCTCTTACTGCGCGGTATCAGTGTATTATAGCAGTACAGATATGTAAAGACATTGACGCAAAAAAATATCATAAAGAAATACATATACTATGAGCTTCTGTTGCATTTTTCCACTAAGAACGTCATCCTGTCGCGATTTGGCAGAGATAAAGAAACTCGGCGGTCGGTACTATCAAAGATTACCGAGTTTTTAAGACATTTAAACTTGACCTACCAATAGGTCCAATTGGAAGGCAGAGTTTGCATTGCTAGACAAATACTTAGCCACGTGGATACATTATAGGGCTCATCTGCGTAAAGAATAAATGTAGTGCTCAGCTTCAGAACTGCGGTCACCAACACTACCGTCTGCGCATCGCGACCACCCTCAAATGATTCCGCTGCAGCAACGATCAAGGAAATCAAAACACTGGCAGCTCAGTGTGGGGACCGAACGCCACAAATTTCCGACAATCTGCGTCGAGAACAACACAATGCCAATGAACGACGACGAAATATACTGCATGGGCCATGTTCCCGATATGCGTGACTCTCGGAAGTAAACAAGCTGATTTGACTGCAGAGCGGGCCAAGGTTACGTCGAAGGAGATACTTCCACATCAAAAGCCAATTAAGACCTTTGTATCTTGAGAACGCAGCAATGGCGAGCTTGGCTACAGCATTCCTGGTAGTGCGGCCTACTTGAACCTTGATAATTCAACTGACAAGCTGCGTGACGAAAAACGGTATCTTGAAGAGCAGCTGGACCATTTCGACTCCGTAAACAGCGACCTTCGAAACAAATTTCGTGATCGACGCCACCGCATCTGTGAAATCTGGTGGAGCCAAAAGAGTGTAAAGCGTAAGTATGAAAACCTTAACGATACTTCAGCTGATGTCGTGGACTGTAAACGCATAGCAACTTGAGTGGCGTTATTCAACAACTGCTAATAGCAGTAATTCTGATCTCGAGGAAAATCCTTTTCTCGAACTCTTCAAAAAATCCGGGGCGTTAGCCCTCAAAACTCGGCCGGCTCCCAAGAGTCAAACTCTTGGGAGTAACCCAACCAGCGTACGAAGTACTCGGTACGCTGCTTTAGATCGACGCCTTCACTGGGGGTATTGATGGAGACAGAAGATATTCCATCCTAACTTAATGTCCTTTTCTCTGATGCAGCCTTCAACTGGGTTAAATACAGCTGCGGTGGCATTGTGACCCTTAAGGCCCAACAGAAGTCTGCAGAGGAGGGCGCTTTTACTGTTCTAGGCTCACTGACAATGGCAGTACACGTTGTCTGATGGCCTGCTACATTACCATGTAAAATCAGAATGAATGCATTTAATAAAACTGACCCGACTGCCCTTTTTATAGGGAATTCTTGACGGAGCCATGGCGACAAGGACTTACCTTTGTGAATTACGAATTGTGTGAGTTAATTAGGACTTTGCTGAGTATAGATAAGGCTCGTCTCTCCTACGGAAGAGATTCAATTCCGAGCACATATTTATCGGTTCGGTATCTTATTATTGTTAAATCCGCATTCATAAGCTCTAGGGGGCGTTCATACGAAATATCCCGACCAAACGAACGACGTAGCTATACCATTTTTATGTGGTTCTCGCTATCTCAAACGAATCTCAGCAGTAGAGATGTCAAGACTAAGGTTATTTTCCTATCGAGCCTGAATAACCTTACCCTTCAGGATAAGGTTGCGTCAGGTTATCTGTAACAGGCTTGCTGTTACAGGCTTACACTGTAAAAATGCAGATGAGGAAGCATCCAATTAGAATAGGATCAAATGTTATTTGTTCCTCAATAGTTTTATTGGTATTAAACTAGGCCAGATAATTTTACGAGCTTAAAATAGTCCTTTATTATGTATGTAAATACATAAATACGGACACGTGGCTGCAAGACGGTAAGTTTAAGAGTAAATATATTATGAGTGTCATGGAGTTAATAAGTATAATTAAATCTTAACAAATCATACATACATGTAAATAAAACCGATCTACTAATACTCTCATTATTATATCCCCTCTTGGATTTGGTATTAGCATCCGAATCGGAATTCCTTGTAGATTATAATAACTTATTATCCAATATTCTAATTTCAGGCAGTAGGTCTGAAATTGAACTGTTATATTTCAACTTAAATATCAATTATGGAAAGACACCCCCACTTAAGGTGATTGGCCAAAAAAAATTTTTAATATTGGCCAATCGATCGGTGGCACTTGTCGGTCAAACAATAAATTGTTTACAATTAAAAACTTTACGACCAAGACTCATCATGGCTGAGACACGCGGCAGCGCTCTTAAAAGCGCTGCTAAAATTATGAAGGCAATCTCCACCTCAGCGCCCAATGCTGAGGTGTCCAGCGCTAGCAGTGACGCCACTAAGGCAGCGTCAGACGAAGATAGACCGCAATAACAAGCGAGTCAAGACACAGATGCTGCAGAAGCAGCATCTAAAGCGACGGCTCTTACAAGTAAAGGAAGAAGAATCAGATCGCTAGTTTCCATGGTCCAAGGCGTTTGACGGGTCGTGATGTTGATACGACGCGAGATGTAAGAGCAGGCGGTGCTCCGCCTGCTAAGAAACATCGGGCAGAAGTGGCCTACGCCACTTCCGAGGCGTCTTATCTTATGGAACCGCATGTTCCTTACAAGGTGGGGTTTTGGACCCCAGCGTGGGCTCTCATGCCCTAGACGGCGTCATCGAAAACGTGACTGACAGTATCCGTTGTTCGACATCGACGTCCTGGATGACTGTGACATTCGGAAACGTCGATTTGATCGAAGTACAGACGATAGACTTCTGTACTATACCGACCCTTTCTTTCAGATTCTTTATTATACGAACACAAAAGGATCACGCAAGAACAGGGACGATAAAGACGTCCTGACTCAAAGTTGGAATGCTTTTGTTGAGAACTACAACAAAGGACCTGATGATTATGTGAAGCGAGTTCACATCTTGCGCGAGTGCTTCTTTAAGCACTCGCGCATCGATAGGATGGAGGTTATCCATTATACCTGCGTCCGAGAAGGCTTACCTTGCGGTGCCCCTTCTTATCTCATTTGCCCTTGTTGTCCAAGGGTCACTACTCGCATGACCGAGGAGGGGTTGCGGGGGTACTGTGGTTACTCAGTACCCTCCAAAGTTAAGGGTCTAATTGATGCCCTTAATGTATCAACACCTAGTGTTGATGCGTATTTGAATTACGAGCTTGAAAAGAAATATCCTTCACAAACACCTTCAGGAGGTCAAGGACGTCAGCTCTGAGAACCTCGATACGTTCCCAGGAGACAAACATTTGGGAGTAACCCAACCAGCGAAGGAAGTACTCGGTCCGCTGCCCCTTCTTATAGAGAATCGAGCGCTTTGAGATCAAGAGCTCGAAAACTATACCTCTTATTCCCTGGTTACCAATCAGGGGCGGCGGCGTGGGCTGCTAGTTCCCTCGCCGTCGTTGTTGTGGACTATGGTTCACAGCTCCCGCAAGCTCGATAGGGGTCTCTCTGAGTTGAGCGGCGATATGTCTCATTCCGTGAAGACATATCGTTCCCTTCGTGACGAAATTCACGACCTTTTGGGCGCTCACGTTGCCCTTCAGTAGAAGATGACCTATTGCTGATCGAAATTGATCGACAGAAGTCGGAGATTGAGAGTTTGCCGACTTCCTACAAACGGTTCGAAACCGATTACAAGTCTCTTTGGGAGACTTGAAGAAGCACAGCATACGCCGTGAAGATGCGTCTCGTCATAAGTTGAAGACGAAAAATAAGGATTGAGCCTCCCTACGTAGAACGTAGGGTGGAGTCGCATCGCTGTGGGAATGTCTAGTGTAAAGGCATTCCCCTTCAAACCTGAACTATGAATGCTTCAATGAATTTAGGAAGCATCTTCCATGTAAGAAAGTTGCTAATTGCATGTGTAGGCAAATTAGTTGTTGATAATAAAACAAATTTGCCTTTCCGAAAGGAACTTGTGTGTTTACCTTCCATTTTTATCTGCATTTTGCGTCTGCTTGTCAAAAGCAGAGGCATAGCTTATTACCGCTTGACGCTGTAATACGAAGTCATCTACTGCTTTATTAGCGAAAGGGTATAAGGAATTGACATAATAATAATTCTTGCTTTACTGAAGTACCTACTGCTTTATTAGCAGTACGTAGAATGCCTTCATCGTCTGCAGCCATTGCTGCACACAGGTATTCTTCGTATGCAGCTTCAGTATTAACTGAAGCTGACTGTGTTTCTACTGAGGTAACGGTAGAAGACTCTTTGGGTTCTTCGCAAGTTGCCGTTGGCGTACCACCAAGTAAAGTATGCCTCATGGCATTCACGTAGAACGGTGTATGCTTTGTTGAAGCATGGACCGAGTTATTAATCGCAAACTCAGTTAGTGGCAAGAAGTCACTCCACTGTTCGAAGTCATGCGCGTATGAACGCAGCATTTCTCCTAGAACGCGATTAACGCGTTCTGTCTGCCCATCCATTTACGGGTGATCCGCAGTTGACAGCTTCACAAACTGCGTTCCAAGTAAAGAGAACGTTTCTTACCAGAAACGTCTTGTGAAGCTTGGATCTCGATTCGAGACTATGTTTTCCGGTAATTCTTTCAAAACGGAATACCGAGTCAACGAATATCCGCGCCGTTTGCGCAGCAGTGACATTCGCTGACACTGCAGCAAGATGAACCATCTTACTGAAACGGTCGACAAAAATCACGATACCAGTCTTCCGACTGTTGTCCGGCGGAAGACCGAAGATGAAGTCCATTGAAATGGACTTCCAACATTCTGCCGGAGCCGGCGGATATTGAAAAGAAGCCTGCGCATAGTACGCAGGCTTTACGCGCTGGCAAATCTCGCTAGCGCGTAAGAACTTCCGTACCAGTTTATTACTGGTTCCTCCAGTAGAAATCGCGGGCGAGAGAAGCGTATGTCTTCGCTCGACCTTGATGCCCCGAATTTTGTGCATCATGATACTCAAACAGTATTTGATGTTTAAGGTCATTGTCGTTACGAACATCGATGCGATTACCATCTTGTTGGTCTGTGCTATAGAGCAACAGACCATCGTGCGATCGGTAACGATGAACACTAGTGCGAAGGAATTCTGGGTTCGTCGAGCTTCTGATCGGATTGATCACTTCGGAAATCAATCAACAGACATCTTTCCTCGTCTGCTTTGTATGATCGGCGTACCTGTCGTTCGAGGACGACGACAGTGCAGTGCAACGAATTGCGTTTGCATTGATACCTTTGGTTACGGACGGTTTCGTCTCGTAATCAGGCCTAGAGGATAGTGGATGCGCTATCACGTTCAACTTTTCGGTTTATATTCAACCGTGAAGTTGTATTTTGCAAAGAATGACAGCCATTGTACCATTTTTGGGAAATGTGCAGTTTATAGACGGACGTGTGTAACGACGCATGGTCGTACTAAACCACAAACGGTCTATCTCCTAAGAAATAGATCCAAAACTTAGCCAGTGCATTTTTTATGGCAAGGGGTTCCTTGTCATGTTCTGGATAGTGCTGGGCGCAACTGCCTTGACTGGTAATAGAATACGCGATCACGATCATCATGATCGCGCTGCATCATGGCATAGTCCATTACAAAATCGCTCGCGTCGCAAACGACGTGAAACGGTAGCTCGTTATCGGCTATAGCCAATACAGGAGCCTCAGTAAAGATTCGATGGACTGCATCAAAAGATCCTTGGCATTGGGATACCCAATGCCATTCGACATCTTTGTTAAGAAATTGAGAAATATGTCGTATTAGGTTAGCATAACTTCATGTTTACTTGTGCAAATATGTTGCCAACCCAAGGAACTGTCGAAGTTCCTTGAATTTGTTTGTGCGTACCAATCACCCTGATATTCTCTGGATCAGGGAGAACCCCGTTCTTGCCCACGAAACAGCCAAGACCGGGTATCTCAGGTCACCGAAGGTGTACTTCCTTAGATTGGCATAGAAAATATGCGTAATCATAAGCTCTAACACCCGACGTAGATGTTCTTTATGAACATCTACATCGCTTTTATTGTGTTAAGCCTTGCTGTGGATGAACACATCGTCGAAGTAGCTCGGTGCAAATTCACGCACCGGGCGTAAAAGATGCGTAAAGCATCTGTTGAATGTCGCAGGGGCATTCAAAGCCCCTGTGGCATCACAAGCCACTCCCAAAGCAAACCGCTTGGGGTGCTTACTGCCGTAAGAGGGATATCTTTCTCACGCATCAAGATTTGGTAAAATCCATCTCTCAAGTCGAGAGCACTAAAGACGGTGCTCCCGGACATGCCATTTATGGTGACATCTTTCCGCGATATCAGCGTTTGCGCCGGTATCGTGGCTGCGTTCAGCTTGTTTAAGCGTTAACGACTTTACCGCATGCTGGACGAACTGTCGTTCGAGGATGAATTTATCGACCTCGATCCAGACGACAAGTTCGATGTTATCTTGGGCATCCCTTGGATGTCCAAGCATAAACCAACGATCGACTGGGTAAACCTGTCGATCGACTGCGGCGGACCCATAGGATCTGATCACCCTATGAGTAATATGGATGTATCTAACGATACAACCGCAGCGTCAGTCAGTCTGGTGGATAGCGATAGCACCACCAGGTCGGATCCGACACTATCAGCGGAAGGTACACCTGCTGACAAGAGACCAGTGGAACTAACACACGCAACATTGCCTGTTGGTAACGTGAGCAACCGACCCCCGTATTCAAGTGTCCACGACCGAAGACGGTCGTCGTGATGAAGAGATATTCACGGTGGGAGACACCCACTGTGAGAACGAAAATACCGACACGGACGAGAGTAATTCCCGTGTCGAAGATGAAGAACTCCTGACTGAGAGCCGTCGTGGACATGAAGAACTCATGGTAGACAGTGGTCACTATGATGGAGAAGCCTTGCACACGAGTGATAACGATTACCGTGTCGCGAAACAGGCAATCGATCAGACGAGCGCATCAGATCTTGTGAACGAGTCTGTCGAGACGATCAACGTCTTGACGCAGACAGAGACCGGATTATCTACCCAGTCTCTGGCACTCAACAATCCTCCGAAAGAAGGTTCGGACGTGATGGCTCATCCGGCTCTTAGCTGGAACAAATTTAGGAAGAATTAGCACAGTGATCAGATCGAAAATATCTGCGTCAGTGTTGCTACAGATGATGGTGTGGGTTCCACGTTGCAAGCGGACGACATTAGGAACAAGACCGTTCCTAATGAACAAACGAAGGTCCAGCGCTTTGAAGCGCAGAGTTGGGAGTCGATAAAAGCGAAATCTCCGTACTATGAAGTACTGTGGGAATACGCTGACGTATTTCCAGAAGAAGTACCTTGCGAACTCCCTAGAGACAAGGGCAATCTGATAGTAGTCAGGTATCTTGGAAGTCGTAGGGGCTTGTAGGAGCGAAGGTCAACACTCGGAGAAGAAGACCGGAGCGAAGACCACTTGAAGGGAAGAAGGAAGATTCTGAAGTGATTTTATTTATGGATGATTAAACTAACTAGCCTATGACGTCATTCTATGACGTCAGCTACAACTAGACAATGTACGAATATGCAATATGCATCCAATCATTTGTTGCATCCTATCACCAACACTCTTCACACGTCGTACCGTCGTGGGTTCGCGTTGTAACGGTTTTGGCTTAATACGGCCCCTCAATGCGAACACGCGCGGATTCCGAGCGCTGTCGTGAGGTCCTTGTGACGCGGTCCTGGCAGTGTCTTCGTCATGATGTCCGCCAGCATCACAGACGTCTCGCAGTACTCGAGCTTGACTTCACCACGCTTGACTTTGTCACGAATGTGATGGTACTTGATGTCGATGTGCTTGGCGCGTCCATGATTCACGGGGTTCTTGGTCATTTTGATACAGGACTGATTGTCTTCGAGGATCTTGAGCTCGTGTCCCGATTCGCCTGCTGCCGCCAAAATCTCGCAAAGTAAGCGGTGAATCCACTTGCCTTCTTGAATTGCCAAACTCAGCGCAATGTATTCCGCCTTGCTCGTTGACAGCGACACGCTCGACTGCTTCTTGCTTCACCAACTTACAGGAGCGCTCATCAACAGGAATGTGTAGCCTGAAGTTGATTTTCGGTCGGAGTGGTCGCCAGCCCAATCTGCATCAGAGTACCCGCAGAAGTCCACCTTGTCACCAAGTTTAAAGCAGATGCCATTCAACTAGGTTCCTTCTAGATAGCGGAAGATGCGCTTTACCGCGGTCCAGTGCTCGACTTGTGGGTTCTCCATGAAGCGCGACACAGAACCCACCGCGAAAGCGATGTCTGGTCGTGTCGCGGTCATCAAGTGCATGAGGGCACCCACAGCCTCGCGGAATGGAGCGTTCACCTTGGTTGACGCATTGCTTGGAACTAGTCGAGAGCTCAAATCCGCCGGACTTACTACAGCCTTGCACTCATCCATGCCGAACCGTTTGAGAATGTCGTCCACGTAGCGTCGTTGGCACATCGCCACACTGCCGTCGGTGTTGTACACCAGCTCGATGCCCAATACGAACGCGCACTCGCCGCTGTCGGTCATCTCAAAACGCTTTTGAGGTCGCCCTTGGTCCTTGCAATCAGATTCGTTGAACTCTCGGTCATCAATACGTCGTCAACGTACACGAGTAGAATTACGCAGTGACCGTCCGCAATCTTGATGTAGAGGCACGGGTCATAGGCCGACACTTGAAAGCCGATAGAGCAAACATACTCGTCGAAGGTCTCGTTCCATACACGCGAAGCTTGCTTGGGGTCGTAGATTGCTTTCACCAGCTCTAGGCAGTTGAAGTCGTCGTCAAGCTCTACACCTTCCGGCACCACACAGTACACTACCTCCCTTATCACACCGTACAGGAATGCTATCACCACGTCTAGTTGGTCCAGAGGCCAGCCGAAGAACACGATCAAAGCAATGATGATGCGCAGCGTCATGTACTTGTCCACGGGCGAGAACGTCTCTGTGTGCTTGATGCCCTTAGCCACGAGCCGCGCCTTGTACTTCTCGATGGATCCATCCGCCTTGCGCTTGATCTTGAACACCCACTTGAATCCACTTATCGCCATGTCATCGTTCAATTTCGGAAGTGATTGCTTTGTTTATCTACCATTGAACGGTTACCTCTTATGTTATACCGATAGTAACCGAATGCACGGTGGTAACCAACCGGTTACTGACACTATCACCGAAGCCCTTGTCAAAACACACAAGACTACACAGACCGTATGGTTAGGGGGTTTAGTTAGCGCCTGGCCTTAATCAAAAACCCTTGGTAACAAAACCATAGACCTGCTACGGCTTGCAAGCAAAGCTTCCGTTAGCAATAGGGGCAATACTTAGTCTTACTGTAATTGGGGGTGAGGCTAAAAGGCGCCCTTTACATGTTGTTTTAAACGTTTTTTCTAAACTTTACACGCGATATGCCTGAGGCTTACAGAACGTGTGCGAAGCACGCGGATGTAAATCCAAGACCAAGTATTGCCCCTATTACTAACGAAAGCTTTGCTTGCAAGCCGTAGCAGGTCTATGGTTTTGTTACCAAGGGTTTTTGATTAAGGCCAGGCGCTAACTAAACCCCCTAACCATACGGTCTGTGTGGTCTTGTGTGTTTTGACAAGGGCTTCGGTGGTAGTAGTAAGTAACCGGTTGGCTACCACCGTGCATTCGGTTACTATCGGTATAACATAAGAGTTAACCGTACAATGGTAGAAATAAAGAACAATAATAAGATACCGAACCGATAAATATGTGCTCGGAATTGAATCTCTTCCGTAGGAGAGACGAGCCTTATCTATACTCAGCTAAGTCCTAATTAACTCACACAATTCGTAATTCACAAAGGTAAGTCCTTGTCGCCATGGCTCCGTCAAGAATGCCCTATAAAAGGGCAGTCGGGTCAGTTTTATTAAAGAGTAAATCGCAAAACCAGCACTAGTCAAAGCATCAATTTTGGAAACCAGCACCTCTCGCAAAACAAGCACCTCATAGTTATAAAGAAAGGCCCACTCTTAGCCCTAATGCCCCTGTACCATAAAAAAGGCACAACGTGCCGTAATGAATCTATCAATATGTGACGTGCGCACAAAGGACAGCTTCGCACTCCACAAGAAACTATCCGAAAGCGTAGCCTTCCAATTTTTCAAATCTCTGGTCCATAAATAAAACAAAACGTACTGGTATTGAAGATTAGATTTTACGTTAGGGTATAATTCCAGCGCAAGGGAGCAAGCGCTTGCTATTTAGTAGTAAAGTAGTGCAAGTTAAGACATGAGGCACAGAACAAAAAGTGCTACTGCTCTAAAATATCACTGTATTTGACTTGATTTGATGTTTTGGGCCAGCTTGGAGTTTGTCGAGGAACGTGGTTACTTGAAACGCGCTCGGTCGCAGCACGACACAAGTTGAGTCATTGGGAAGTTTGTCACATTAGGGGGTTTCAGAGTTGGATTTTCCTTGCGATTTTGAGCGACGGATATCATATCGGAAATGACACTCATATCCGGCTCCTTGCGTTTGAAGAAATTGGCTCGGCCTTAAAAATATTCCTATTTTTGTATAGGAAAGCTGTAATTTCCCGCCAAACGGGAAAATCGTCCCGGAAAATAATCTCCAGAGGTGTTTTTCAACATGTACTTTTCTGCGGAAATGACATCGGATATTATTCGGTGAAATTTTAACTCTGAAACCCCCTATTGTGTGCACATGGGAGTACAAATTCTAATATTTTGAAGACAGTCTCGATCACGAATTTGTGAAACGGTTAAAGCTGTCAAGGAAGCACACAAAATTTTCCATCGTCGATCTACGAGGTCCAACACTATCGTGTCCCGAATCGCTTGGCAATCCGCGGTACGACGTAGTTTTTCATATTGTGTATCATTAAATAATTTCGTTGATAACGTAATATGCACGCAAGATTTGCGATTAGACTAGACCATGACAGGTCATACTTCAAATTTGATGCCCTGCTTTACTAGTTTACGAAATAGCGGAGTGCTTGCCCCCATGCGCTCAAATTCAACCCTAATATAATATCAAATTTTCTATATCATTACGTTCTGTCTTACTTTTATAGACCGGAGCTTTGTACAAACAGTTTCTTGGGGAGTGCGAATCTGTCCTTTGTGCACACCTTACATACTGATATTGATTACAGTACGTTGTACCTTTTTATGGTACAATATCATTAGGTCTTAGCGTGGGCCTTTCTTTGAAGGATCGAGGTGCTTGTTTTGCGACAGGTGCTGGTTTTCAAAACTGATGCTCTGACTAGTGCTGGTTTTGCGATTTACTCTTTATTAAATGCATTCATTCTGATTTTCCATGGTAATGTAGCAGGCCATCAGACAACGCGTACAGCCATTGTCAGTGAGCCTAGAACAGTAAAATCGCCCTCCTCTGCAGACTTCTGTTGGGCCTTAAGGGTCACAATGCCACCGCAGCTGTATTTAACCCAGTTGAAGGCTGCATCAGAGAAAAGGACATTAAGTTAGGATGGAATATCTTCTGTCTCCATCAATACCCCCAGTGAAGGCGTCGATCTAAAGCAGCGTACCGAGTACTTCGTACGCTGGTTGGGTTACTCCCAAGAGTTTGACTCTTGGGAGCCGGTCGAGTTTTGAGGGCTAACGCCCCGGATTTTTTGAAGAGTTCGAGAAAAGGATTTTCCTCGAGATCAGAATTACTGCTATTAGCAGTTGTTGAATAACGCCACTCAAGTTGCTATGCGTTTACAGTGCACGACATCAGCTGAAGTATCGTTAAGGTTTTCATACTTACGCTTTACACTCTTTTGGCTCCACCAGATTTCACAGATGCGGTGGCGTCGATCACGAAATTTGTTTCGAAGGTCGCTGTTTACGGAGTCGAAATGGTCCAGCTGCTCTTCAAGATACCGTTTTTCGTCACGCAGCTTGTCAGTTGAATTATCAAGGTTCAAGTAGGCCGCACTACCAGGAATGCTGTAGCCAAGCTCGCCATTGCTGCGTTCTCAAGATACAAAGGTCTTAATTGGCTTTTGATGTGGAAGTATCTCCTTCGACGTAACCTTGGCCCGCTCTGCAGTCAAATCAGCTTGTTTACTTCCGAGAGTCACGCATATCGGGAACATGGCCCATGCAGTATATTTCGTCGTCGTTCATTGGCATTGTGTTGTTCTCGACGCAGATTGTCGGAAATTTGTGGCGTTCGGTCCCCACACTGAGCTGCCAGTGTTTTGATTTCCTTGATCGTTGCTGCAGCGGAATCATTTGAGGGTGGTCGCGATGCGCAGACGGTAGTGTTGGTGACCGCAGTTCTGAAGCTGAGCACTACATTTATTCTTTACGCAGATGAGCCCTATAATGTATCCACGTGGCTAAGTATTTGTCTAGCAATGCAAACTCTGCCTTCCAATTGGACCTATTGGTAGGTCAAGTTTAAATGTCTTAAAAACTCGGTAATCTTTGATAGTACCGACCGCCGAGTTTCTTTATCTCTGCCAAATCGCGACAGAATGACGTTCTTAGTGGAAAAATGTGGGGCTTAAGCTTAACTTGGTAAATTAAAAACTGATATTTTAGGTCCTTAGTTCGCTACTCTTAGCTACCTCTAAGCCTATCCTTTCTAGAAGCTTCGTGGGGACGTTATCCTATTACGTCAGGTTGTGTAACCCGTTACTTCCTGTACTATCCAATATGTAACCTGTTACTTCAGGTACTATCCAATGTGTAACCTGTTACTTCAGGTACTATCCAATATGTAATGGTTGTGTTGCCTGGGTACGTGAGATATCAAGTCGCACGTACCCTGCGGCCTGACATCTCCCCGGACTTGACTTCGTGTTGGCGGTCTCGAAAGTCCTGTACTAGTCGATGCCAATGCGAAACGTGGCGAATAGATTTCTCGCGCTCCCAAGTACTATCACACTCCGGGAGGCCATGCCATTTTACTAGCCATTCTTTTTGGCGGCTGCGTTGACGACTACGAAGCAACTTTTCCACGATGTGTAGTTCTTCTCCTGTGTCCGACTCTAGGATAACTGGTGATGCCTTCGGAATTGGTCGTCCCGCAAGCTCAGAGACATTCGCCTTGTATGGTGAGAGTAGGTCGACGTTGAAAGATGAGTGCAGTTTCTTCATATTTCGCGGTAGCTTCAATTTAGCTACATTCGGGTTAATCATTTTGATTATCTCAAACGGTCCAACTTTTTTGGCCGCGAGCTTCGCTTTCTTCAATTCTGTGTGAGAGTTAACTGTCTTGAGTGGTAGGTTCTTGGTATCCAGCAGAACTAAGTCACCGACGTTAAAGGTGAAGCTTGTTCTTTTTGAATCGTAATACTTCTTTTGCCTTTCCTGGGCTTGTTCTAGATTTTCTCGTGCCTTACGCACTAGATCTTGACGATCTTTGGCGAACTTTGAAGCGAACTCTGAGATGGGTTGTGGATCCAGACCATCGTAGTCTCTGTATTCATGAGAAATCAGATTGGATACTTTTCTTCCGGTATCGATCTCAAACGGGGTGAGTTTAGTTGACGCGTTCACTGAGGTGGCATGCGCGTACTCTACAGTACCAAGTAGCTTGGCCCAATTTTCTTCACTGTACGATACCAGAGAGCGTAAAGCGTCTTCTAAAACCAAGTTTTGGCGTTCTGTTTGCCCATCTGCTTGCGCCCTATGAGCGGTCGTCATGCTTAGTTTGACACCCATTATATTCATGAGACACTTCCAGAAGTTTGCTGTGAACTTCGGATCTCTATCGCTGATAATAACCTTCGGCAGTCCGTGATGACGGACTACGGCGTCGAAAAATAACTTTGCGGTGTCTTTCGAATCTGCCGTCGTATGCGTTGGTGCAAAAATCGGTCTTTTTGACAACTTGTCTACGATGACGCAAATAGCGTCATACCCTTCCGACACGGGAAGTCCAGTAAAAAAGTCCATTGACACTACTTCCCAGCATTCCTCCGGAATGGGGATAGGAATCATTAATCCTTTCTTTCGCTGGCTGTTTGACTTCCATCGAGCACATGTTTCACATGTCTCGACGTACTTTTGTACTGTCTCAAATATCTTCGGCCAGTAGTACCATTGCTTCAACTTCATGTAAGTTCTGCGCACTCCAGGATGTGCTGCTGTAGATGCGTCATGAAACTCGTATAAAATCTGTGTCTTTAGTTCCGGCATGTCTGGAATGCATATTTGTTGCATTGCATCAGCTTGTTTCAGGTATATAAGGCCTTTGTCGATTATAAAATTTTAATTCGACTGTTTGGTATTCCAAATATTTTCAGAAAACATTTCTTTGCGATATCCTTGCTGAATCGCGTTTCGCACCTCGTCGCTGAGATGTGCGCGCACATCGTGAAACTCGGCGTTGCTCATGAGCGACCTCTATCGGACGACTCTCCCCCCGCAACTCTACAACGTCGAGTAAGAGATGGGAGACATTCACCGGAATGTACTCAATGAGGGCAGAGTGAAGCATGTGCCTATCCAAAAGATTGAAGTCTTGATTGCAGCCATCGGTACAGTCATGAACGACGTGCGACATATCGGGAGGTTGCACCGTGGCTTCGTCGGAATTCTCTCCAGACACGGCTGGACGAGATAATGCGTCAGCCACGACATTGGTCCGTCCTTTAACATGATGTAAGACAAAGTCAAACTGGGAAAAGAACGTCAACATACGTGCCATCTTGGGAGACACCTTTGGATGATGGAGCATCCAGTTGCACGCAGAATTGTCGGTATAGACTGAAAAGTGTCTTCCATGGAGATACGGACGCCATTTTTCTAACGCAGTCTTGATGGCTAACAGCTCTTTCTCGTGGGCTGGCCATTTTAATTCGTGGGGGCCAAAATGTTTTGAATAAAACGCAATGGCGTGGTCGTTGTCGTTGATACGTTGCGAAAGAACACCACCCATGCAAAACCCAGAAGCATCTGTTGTTACGATGAACGGGTGAGTAAAGTCCGGCAACGTCAAAGTCGGTGACTGTTGAAGTGCGAGTTTTAATGCGTTAAACGCTTTTTGCTGATCTTCCCCCCAGTTCCATTGAGTATCTTGCTTGGTTAATCTCTAAGCGGGCGTGATATCCGGGCAAAATTGCAGATGAATCGACGGTAATACCCAGCTAGTCCCAGAAAACTCAGTAACTATTTGCGACACGTCGGCGCTTGGAACGTTGCGATAGCATCTGTCTTCTTTGGGTCGACGCTCAGACCATCTTCGGAAACCATGTGCCCCAAGAATGCGATTTCCGTGCGACCAAATGAACATTTAGAGAGTCGAGCGTAAAGCTTCTCCTTGCGCAACACTTCGCATACCGCGCGAACGTGACTTACGTGGTCCTCCATTGTACGGGAGAAAATACATATGTCGTCCAGATACACGACAACAAATGTTCCTAGCTTATCGAACAACGTTCGCATAAGACGTGACCAGACACCAGGCATTCCTGATAAACCCATGGGTGCAACACACCATTGATACGTTTCTTTTTTGGTTCGGAAAGCCGTATACGGTTGACTTGATGGTAACACTACCATTTGATGATATCCTTGTGCAAGATCGAGAAGCGAGAAATACTTGCATCCAACCATGCGGTCGAATAGTTCTTCGATCAATGGCAAAGGAATTTTTGCCACGACTGACATGCTATTGACATAGCGGTAGTCAATCACCCATCGAATGGGGATCTTCGAATTTCCGCTTCGTAGCCATTCGGCGCGTTTCGGGAACTTTCCGGTTGTCGGATCTTTCTTTGGAATCCCAAAAATATTAGAGACCCAGGGAGAATTGGATACTTCAATCCATCCTTTCCGTATATTCTCTTCTACAAATTGTTGCAGGGCGTCCTGCTCGACCTTCGAAAGACGGAAGGGAGCACGGGAGCTCGGAACCGCATCAGGCTTCATTTGCAACTCGAAGTTAACTGATCGCGTTGGAGGCATTTCATTCGGGAGTTGTTCTGGAAATACGTCCTTGTATTCGTCCAGAACAGGCTTCAACTCCTGCGGTATGTCCGATTGTTCAACGTTTGTCACTTTCAAGTGATATATCTCATCATAGGCACCAATTTTTAGCTTCTCTTGGAACGTCGGACCATCTACGTCTTCGAACTTCGTGTTGTCTGCAACTTCAATCTGTTGCGTACGCCAATCAATCTGCGGATTATACTTGGTGAACCATGGTTGACCAAATATCACGTCATGTGTATCCGGTAGGTCCCATTCCGTGAACTGCATCTTTGGGAACTCCATACCTTCGATACGAATGGTATCTTCCACTCTCTTTGTGGGCTGACTCGATGTCCACGTTCCATCAAAACGACGTGCTTGCACCTTTTGTGCGCTTAGCACTTTTGTTGCCAAACCGGGTTTGATTAGGTTTGTTGACGCGCCAGAGTCGATTAAAATCTTGACTGATTTGTCTCCAATGACACCATTACGAACTAGTAGTCGACTCTGCGCTGGCACGTCCAAACTAGAGCTGCTTGACTCTAAGGTAATAGGTTCTCTCTTGGCCTTCTGTTGGACCTTCACGGCATTGATCGTGACACGATCGTAAACAACTGTTTCCTGTTCCTCATCACGGCTGTCCATATTGTTGACATGCTGACGAGTTGTATGCCTCTGATTACTCCTGCCGGAACGATTATTTCCTCTATCATTACGTGTTCCTTGATTATTACACTGTGCGGAGCGGTGATTCGGTCTACCGCACTTAAAGCACAAATTTCGGCGGCGGCATTCGTCGCGAGACGGAATCTGCACGTTGCTAATGTCCATGGGTTCTGGACCATTGTTCGATCGATATCGACTACTGTTTTCGTACGACCTATACCTTGGTCTATCGTGCGAGTTTCCTCGGGAGTATCGCTGCGGATGAGAGCGGTCAAAGTCCAACGCAACCGTAATAGCTTCGGATAGTGTTGTACAGCGACGGTATTGAACCTCCTCTCGCGTACGACCTGTAAGTCCACGTAGGAAGTACATGATCTGGTCCAGATCGCTCATTTCACGGACTTGCGTGACTATGTGTCGAAACTTGCTCACATAATCAGGGAGATCTTTGCAATCGCGCTCTCTCAGATTGTTCATATCTTCGCGTAGGCGCTCTTGTAAGTCAGCAGGAACGAATTCACGTTCGACTTTGCTGAAGAAATCGTCCACGTTTGTGATGTACTGTTTTTGCATCACATACCACTGAGCAGCTCCTTGCTTCAGTGTTCCACCTAAGACGGCAAGTATTCTTTGTGAAAGCTCTCGGCTTTTCCAGTCCACTCCTCTTGCGAAGAAGTACTGCTCCACTTGCTCCTTGTAGAGTTGGAATGATTCGTCCAATCTACCTCCATACGTTGGGAGCTTCACACCCTCTAGCTTGATTTCCGATAGCTGTCGGGACTTGTGAAGGTTTTCGAGTAACTGCGCTTGTCTCTCCATAGTCGCAACCATAGAGAGCAGCAGCTGTGCATGCTGATCGGAAGTCATCGGGGTGGACATTATAAACTAATGCAGTTATTAACTGATTAAGTGGTATTAACGCTTAGTTACAGGTAGGTGATTGATCTGGACTCTTCTTCTTTTCTTTGATGCTTCTCTTGACAACCTTCGGTCCGGGTTTCAAGGACGTTTTCGACTTGGCGGTCGGTTGTTGACGGGATGGTACAACTCTGTACCCTGGCGGCCCAGAATAAAGGACTCGGGCGGTTTCGCTCTTGTGCGGGTTACTTACGCGACTGACGGGTCTTGAACCGAAGTGCTGACCTTCCGTTAACCAAACTGACTTATTACCGAAACGAGACGATCTATAGCCAATTAAGACAACGATCTCGATAACGGCGGCAGTACTATTGGCCCGGTAGGATTTACAGCCAATGAATAGAAGTCCCTGCCCTCACAAAAGATTGGGACTTACGAATGGATTCTTCTAATCACTGCTCTTGAGCGGCGGCGGTGCTGCGAAGACGGCAAGCACGGCGAGGACGGCGGTGCTGCGGGGATGGCAAGCACGGCGAGGACGGCGGTGCTGCAGGAACGGCAAGTACGGCGAGGACGGCGGTGCTGCGGGGACGGCAAGCACGGCAAGGACGGCGGTGCTGCGGGGACGGCAAGCACGGTGGAAACGGCGGTACTGCAGGAACGGCAAGTACGGCGAAACGGCAAGCACGGCAAGGACGGCGAAACGGCAAGCACGGCAAGGACGGCGGTGCTGCAGGCGGCGGTGGTTCGGGGACCAACAAGTGCTACCAGATGTGGGGCTTGAGCTTAACTTGGTAAATTAAAAACTGACATTTTAGGTCCTTAGTTCGCTACTCTTAGCTACATCTAAGCCTATCCTTTCTAGAAGCTTCGTGGGGACGTTATCCTATTACGTCAGGTTGTGTAACCCGTTACTTCCTGTACTATCCAATATGTAACCTGTTACTTCAGGTACTATCCAATATGTAACCTGTTACTTCAGGTACTATCCAATATGTAATGGTTGTGTTGCCCGGGTACGTGAGATATCAAGTCGCACGTACCCTGCGGCCTGACAGTAAACGAGAGTCAACAGAAAGTGAGCATTACCCGTCTGATCAATAAAGTCGCGGTCTCGGAAGGCGAGCTTCAACGATACAAGTCTACAGAATTGAAATTACCGGGTAAAGACATCACTCTTTTACTCAAAGAGGCAGAGGATTACATGGGAATATCGAGAATTTGTACACCTTCAACTGGCAACTGTCCGGTTTACACGGTGTGCCAAGCAGTGGCATCTTTCTCACTAACATGCTCAGCACAATACGGAGGAAATGACTCAAAGTATAAAGAAAGGCAGCCATTTGAGAGCGGTGATGGACTTTAGTTTGAAATTTTCTGCGGGTGTAAGAAAACAAATCATCGGCTCCGAAATCAGCAAAAGCGTTTAAACTATATCTGGCGGATTTTGCGTTTAGTGGATCAGCCATCTCTGATTGTGTACCCTCCACTGCGTGGGGAAGTAACGACACGTTAGCTAGTATTAGTACGATGTTGCAAAGAGACATTTATGTCATAAGTCCATACCTGGAGTGGAGGAACCGGGGGTAATACATTTTGTGCCAAAAACACGGAAGAAAACAAAACGAAGCTACCAAACAAGCGCAGAATACCCTATTTTGCTACGAGATTGTGTAAGCAAAGTAGTTAACCAGAAGGCGGGGTTAAATGGGGATGACGGGAGGCTCCCAGTGTTACTTCATTTCGCGAATGCCCACTATTCGGCTTATATTCACGGCCGTCGTAACCTTAAGGAGTCATCGGAGTCGCGCCAAGATGTTGAGATGGCTGAATATGAAAGTGATGCAGAGGAGGATTTTGATGACCAGAAAGCAGTCTCATCAGACAGGATGGATAATAACCCAGTATCTGGGCAGCAGGAACACAAAGAATCACCAGACCAAAACAACGGGACAGAGGAAGGAACAGTGTAAATTACATCTAGACAGATGACAACATGGGGGGTTGAGATACGGTACTAGTTATAAACCATTATTCCGTCCTAAAATGAGTGAGTAAATGCCAAAGGTTCTTTCGAAGAGAGCTTGCGAAAAATTACTTGACGACGCTGGTTTTCTTTCCTTAGCCTATGGAGCGGTACCGCTACCAGTTTGGTAATTTCTCGCTATAGTGGAAACGAAAGAAGTCGAACTTGTGAGACGTCGTATTGATCACCAGCACTGG
>MIQA02020670.1:0-32829 GCA_001887855.2 Sclerospora graminicola | reverse complement strand
CTTCCATAGCAAAGCGAACCTCGGAGTCCACAACCATATTTCGATTGTTGCCGGCATAGAAAAAGTAATCCTCATTGCTGTCATCTACGTTCATGACGTCGTCATCATCGTTTTGCTGCATTAATTCCAAGCTCTCGTCCTCCATTAGTGGTACCTCGCCTCATTCGATTCCCACCGTTCCCGATTGATTCGAAGCGTATCACGCTCAACGTGACTAATAATTGAAATGGAATGACCTGCGTGTTCTAAAATATCCAATCGCTCGTCTGGTTCCAAGTACCCCAGCTCCATGTAGTCCTGACTATCTACTCGCTGTGTAACCCGCTCGATTTCGTATGTGTCCAGTGAGCGCTTTGTATGACGTCGCACATCCACTGACATGCCCAGCTGCAATATAGAAATCAACCGGTCAGTTCGATCTGTCTTCCTTCATATCACTCACTGTAGCGCAAACACTTACCGGTACGCCTTCAGACGAAACTGCGGCTGTCCACATGGTTGGCTCATATTCCACGACATCCGCCACATGGAACCTTACGTGCTTTATGGCGGCTTCTTGCGGATATATATTTTCATTTTAAGACGGAGACAAGCTGACTCT
Source organism: Sclerospora graminicola (assembly GCA_001887855.2). Lineage (NCBI taxonomy): Eukaryota > Oomycota > Peronosporomycetes > Peronosporales > Peronosporaceae > Sclerospora > Sclerospora graminicola. The sequence continues at coordinate 32,228 of MIQA02020670.1, read as the reverse complement.
AACGTGTGGGCTGTGCAAACTGTGCAATCTAGGTTTTATTAGGTTTTATTCAGGTTTTATTCAAACCTACTTTTCGGTTCCAAAAAATCTAGGTTTTTACCAGCCCTGACCGTGAGAACTACACGAAGTTATTTTTGGCGGGACGGGGTGTGGTTGGTAGAATTTCAACCAATTTTCGGTCACTTTAATTGGCCATAAAAACCCTATCCTTTGAAGTAGCTGCTGAATATGTATGTGTAATACAGTATACATGTAATCACCGGAAGTGTTGGTGTCATCGAAAAACATTTAAGTTATACGTTTCACCATTTCTCTTCTAATATTTCTTACATACGGGTTACGTCAGTAGTCTTTCACAAGATGGTCAACGTTTATACATGATGGGTCAGATACGTGGTCAATACGGAAGATCAGTGAGCCCAAGTTGCTACTTATCAATTGGATGAAGCTATCATGTATTTCAAAGAGCCGGTTAGCCGACAGTGTTGGAAAGATATCATTGTGTTGCAACTTTAATATTTACAGCGATACCAACAAGGATGAGACAAGCGCCTGCTCGCCCGCGTACGCTCGGAAAGTATCCAAGTGTTTGATTAAAACATCGACAAACGGTCTCGTGTTTGGATGGGAAAACTGTAAGGATGTGGTACATGCAGTTGAAAGCCTACGCAAATGCTGAAAAGGGTACGAGAAAGGGTTAAGAAAGGGGCTATCGCTAGAAGCAAGCACGCAAGATAACAAGGAAGAGACTCACAGCCACGTTCTCAGCGACCTGTTATGTCTACAAGCCAATTAGTCAAAGACATTGGTGGAAAAGCGCATGTCGTTGTTATATTCAGCACTTGCTTAGAGATGACATAGCGCTGCCCCAGCGCAGCTCTGACGTTCACACGCGTTGGACTATTAATAGACTCTTACTACAGACATAAGATATTTTTACTGGGGATAATGCTGCCACCTCTATGCATCTGCAAATCATGTCATGTGCCTATTAATGATTCAGCTGAAGCAATTTTACTTGGTCATTTGTTGTCCGTGTTGAGATATGAGAGTGGGATGACGTCAGACACTCCAGCATATAGCACTTCTATATTCTTGACATGCCTTGTACCCTTACAGGCGTTTAACGATCCTGAAACTTCCCTGGTGCTTCTTTACAAGAAACTCCTGCTTTGCTTAATCGGGCTCATGTACTAATAAACGTTATCATGTATCATTTGGGGTAAACATGTTATGAACAGTCTCTGGACGAGCTTATTGACAACAGTAGGACTATCAAAGAAGAAACAGCTGGAAGTAGCTGGTGCTCAATGAACACTGTTGGCAGCAATAACATCGCGGATTGAATAGTACGCTTTTAAAACAATGAGCAAGCAAAACTGCAACAACGTGAAGAGTCAGAATCCAGCGCTGGTATAAAAAGATCTGCAATCGATGTTCAGTAAGTTCCGAGAACTGCCGAGTTGAAATGACCAACGTTCAACATCGAGGGCTGCAAGAACCTCTCTCAATATTCCTGCTTCCTTTTGGCATCATTTTCTGATGCTGACATTGTTGTTTGCTAATCCATCAGTGAAGTTCCGGTATGAGTTTACCAACAACACGTTCATGTACGGTATTTGCAGATTGGTGAGAAGACGTGTCCCTTCCCTCCCGCATGTGACCCAAACGTTTCGAAACGCTGCTTGGTCCGACGTTGTGATTTGATGGTTTGAGCTTCGAGGTGAGCCTAGCGGCGAGGTAGAAAGGGGACATGATTGCATGGTCTGACTTGTTACATTCAATTAACATCGTGCCGTACAAGTTCCACCTAAACCACCTAAAACGCCTATTAACACTTCATCAGCGCCATAACAAGTGTGTTTTTGGAAAACCCGACGACATTTGGGACATAATTTAGCCGGACAGAGGAGACCCAGTAGCTTGTCCCAATTCGATCTAAGTCGAGGTTTTTTCTGCTGTTGAATCTCCAATACAAACTCTAAGGGGTTTTATTACCACGCGCCCAGCCCCGACGGCTCGCGCTCATAATGCGGAGAAGCGAAAAAAGCGAAGGGAAAGGAGTACTATCACTCTCCAGATCTTGCGCACTCTTCGCGACGTACGAAAAAGTACCAGGTGCCCGATAAGCCGCGATCCATTGGCTACCAATATTCTCGCTGCGTTTCCTGATGGAGGACGTGGACCCCGCGCCGCGCGAGGAAGAGGAGCCACAGTCGCTTCCATACGAAAAGAGCCCAGCTATGGTGCAAGAGACTGCAGTAGTGTCCAAAGAAGAACCATATACTGTTCAGGAGGCAGAAAAGACACATAATCAAGAAGAAGATGATGATGAAGAAGGACGGGTGAAAGAGCACGATGAAAAAGTTGACGAGATGCTTGATGGTATGATTGAATCAACTGAAGCCACAGAGGCGACGGCGGGACAGGAAAATAGTGCGTGTGAGGACATGTCTGAAGCCGAACAGATAGTAGAGACGCCAGCTGCAACTTTTGAGGCAGCGACGGAGGAATCGGAGACAATATCATTCGAATCAGAGACTGCATTCCGTGGCGAAACATTCAGGATAAGCAATTCGCCTGAAAAACTGTCAGAAAAAGTGATGATTACGAACCAAGAGGTAGAATGTGAAACGCAAGTGAAGGAGGATGAGATCGTGCCAAACCAAGCGATGGAACATGAGAAACAGTTGGGGGAGGAAACGCAGAAGAACGAATGGCAATCTCCGCAAGATGTGGAGCAGATTAAAGCATCTTCTAATGACCAGAAGGAAGGTAATCTTGATCCTATAGAGGGAGTTTTGACGGTGGAGGAGAGTGCGAGGGAAGAAAAGCCTCTGGGTGTCGACACACAGACGCAACAAAATGCCAACCACCATATGCAGTTCTCGTTTACACCTTCACATTTTTTGGCACCATCACCTACGCCTATTCGACCCCTCGATGGAGATCCGCGTGCACTGAAGCAGCAATTTGAGGAAAGTGACTCCGCTAGCTGCGATAGGATTTCCAACAAAGCAAACGATGCGTTTTCATCCGATATACAGAACGATGCCGCTAGTGTCAATAATAGCACGGGTAGCAACGCGGTGTCGCAATCACAAATGTTTTATCACCAAACGAACGCACCGTCATTTTACACCACACCACAAGACGGCCCTCCTGTAGGACCTGCAATGATGGAGCAAGGACAGTCGGCTGTTTCTAGCAAAAGTGACGAGATCAACCCAAACACACAAAGCAACTCCAATTGGAATGCTCAAGTCGCGCAAGGAGCTGTTGCAACAAAAGCACCCGTGGGACCAAATGTGCGTGTAGTTTTCATAATTTTGCGAGGCGAAGACTGTTGTACTTAATATTTGTTTGCTGTAAACTATGTAGCGCCAAGGGAGTGGTGACCCAAATTTAAATCCCGCTCCATTTCCTGCTAAATCTCTCATCCCGCAGCGTTTGGACGAAAGCTCGTACGCTCTGGATCGTGCGAAATTGAGTCGCTTGGGCCTGTACGCAAAGAAAGCATCGACCCCAGCTCAGGCTAGCGCCCTTGCTGTAGATGTTCTGCGTGCATCAGTTGGAGCCGAAAGCATACGAGCACACGGATGGAAAAATCCATTTCCTGGCGACGAATATGAGGTATTACTTCAAAAAGGATCTATCGGTTTGTGTATGAATATGAGCGTTCGCTTGGGTTCGGTTACGGTGACGAGCTTTCGGCGCCCCGAGGAAACTATGATGGGACCCGCTGAAGCATGCGGTATGATTTGTGTTGGTGATGATTTGATTGCAGTCGATGGATTTCTTGTCCAAAGTCAAGAAGATTTTGCACGCGTCGTTTCGCGGCTCAAGTCGCTTCGCCCTGTATTATTGCGATTTCGACGGCCTGGTGGAAAAGGTCTTATAAGCAGTCTTGACCGTGACATTCAGGGTTACCGTAAAGGGCAGCAAACGTCAATTGTTGGGTTGGACAATTCTCAGCTATTCACGGCCGGAATGTGGCACATGGGTGTTAGGTATATCTGTCCGAACCAATGGGCCGCTGAGCTACATGTAGATGGTGGTGGCATTCGACGACTGGGCGTTTTCTCATCAGAGAAGGAAGCAGCAATGACTTACAACCGTTACATCCATCAAACCTACGGTAATGGAGCAGTTCAGTTTATGAACCCCGCAGGAAATGGTACCAATTCAAATATCCCTGTTGCGATGTCAAACGCTCGAGAAATGCAGCCCATTCAGCGTCGGCGACCTTTTCTCCGAGCCGCATTCACGGCAGAACAGAAAGAGCAGCTACGTGCTCAAATTATGGTATTTAAGTTTACATCCACCGGTGGCAACATTCCAAACGAGATTTTAAGCCGCGCATTAAAGACAACGGCCCACAACTACATTCAGCCGAATGCAAATAGGAACAAACGGAAAAATTTCGCTCCAATTGTTCTTGGGAAACCAGCTAAAAAGAAAAGTAAACGTGGTCGCGGAAAAAAGAAATACTCGGATGAAGATGAGGACGAAAGTGACTCAGATGATGATTATTCGGGGCCTAAGGTTTTGAAAGAAGAACAACCTGCTCGCAGATCAGGACGTAACGTCGGTAAGGCAAAGAAGAAATATGTCGAAGACGAGGTTGATTTTGGGCTAAGCGATGAAGATAAGGTCGCAAAACATAAACAAAAGGAAGCCCCAAAAGGCCCACAAATTGACACGATTGTTAGCGTCCGCTTCCACAAGCGCACCCCGACTGATGAAGTGTCAATGGAATTCTTGATCAAGTGGAAGGACACTTCGTATCTTCACGTGAATTGGCTCACCGTTCGGGAAATTGAGGAATTTGGCCAGCATGCCGTTCAGCGTATGAAACGCTATCTTCAAAAGAACAGTCGCCAAGTTGAAGAGGCACGAGAAACAGTAGTTGTTGGTGAAGAAAAGGATCTCAGCAACTACTTCAGTGACTCCTACATTGAAGTAGACCGTATTCTAAACGCCAAGAATGTTGAAGAGCCCGAAGAATCGAACCCCTACTTGCTCCATCTCTTAGAAAGAAATGCCAGTAATGCTGAAGATAAACCAAAGATATTGCAAAAAAAAGGTGTAAAATACCTTGTGAAGTGGCGTGACATGAGCTATGTCGATTGCAGTTGGGAATGGGAAGATCAGCTGACAGATGATCGTAAAATCGCCGCGTTCCATCGTTTTAATCATCCTCCCATTATCAACGGTGCACATCCTGCGACATATGCAGATGTTCGACCGGAGCCGGCCACGTGGGCAAAGTACCAAGAATCTCCTGTCTATAACAATCAGAATACGTTACGGTCGTACCAGCTCGAAGGTCTCAATTGGCTAACCTTTTGCTGGTATAATCGCCGCAATTGCATTCTAGCAGATGAAATGGGCTTGGGTAAAACTGTTCAAGCGACTTCCATTCTTGAACACTTGCGTCAGCGAGAATTTATTCGAGGACCGTTTTTGGTTGTCGCCCCTCTTGCAACGCTGGGAAATTGGAAGCGAGAGATTGAAACCTGGACTTCGATGAATTGTGTTGTGTATCACGACTCGGAAGGTGGATCTGATATCCGTGCTTTTATTCGTGAACAAGAATTTCATTTTGCGAGTGAAACTCATCGAAGACGCGGTATTTACAAGTTTAATGTACTAGTAACTTCGTATCAGACCCTAATGATGGATGCTGAGTTCCTAGAACCCATCCATTGGCGGTATATTGTAATTGATGAAGCTCACAAGCTAAAAAATCGTGAAGCCAAACTACTTCAGGTGCTTCATGGTTTCACATGGGATTCATGTCTGTTGATGACGGGTACACCACTGCAGAATGGTGTGTTTGAGCTTTGGTGTTTATTAAATTTTATCGAGCCCGAAAAATTCCCTAGTCAGCAAGAATTTTATGATGAGTTCGGTGATTTAAATACGGCAGAGCAAGTTGCCCAGTTGCATGAGCAATTGAGACCTTACATGCTTCGCCGAGTAAAAGAAGATGTGGAAAAGAGTATTCCGCCAAAAGAAGAGACGATCGTTGATGTGGAGCTCACTACAATGCAAAAGAAATATTATCGAGCAATTTTTGAGCGGAACCGCCAGTTTCTGAACATGGGAGCGTCAGGTACCGTCGCGAACTTGGTCAATGTGGAAATGGAACTTCGTAAGTGTTGCAATCACCCATTTTTGATTCGCGGTGTTGAGGACAAAGAGTGCGTAGGTTTTGATGATCAACTACGAATGAAAGTTTTGATTCAAGCAAGCGGTAAGACAGTATTACTGGATAAGCTACTGACCAAATTTCGTCAAGAGAAGAAGAAGGTGCTTATCTTTTCGCAATTCAAAATCATGCTGGATATTATTGAAGACATGTGTCAATTAAGAGGGTACAGCATGGAACGCCTTGATGGCTCTGTTCGCGGAAACTCACGTCAAGCAGCGATTGATCGCTTCAACAACCCACATTCAGACACGTTCGCGTTTCTCTTGAGTACCCGTGCTGGTGGCGTGGGTATTAACTTGATTGCGGCTTCTGTTGTGATTTTGTTTGATAGTGATTGGAACCCTCAAAACGATCTCCAAGCAGTCGCACGTTGTCACCGTATCGGCCAAACGCAGTCAGTAAATATTTATCGTTTGGTGACGAAAAAGACGTACGAAGCCCAAATGTTTGAGATTGCATCTAAAAAGCTTGGCATGCACCACGCTGTTTTTGAAACTGGTGGTGTTCGTAACGAGTTTGATGGTGAAGATGACGGGAGTGGCAACATGATGTCTCTAATGTCATTAGACCGCGATAAAGTTGAAATGATGATCAGGTATGGAGCTTACGCTATTATGGGTGAAGAAGACGAATTGGATCCGGAAAACCGCGCCATCAATGAGCTTGATATCGACCATCTGCTGTCGACCAGTCGAACTATTCGATATGACCCAACAAAAACTGGTGACAATACTGGTGGGCTTGAGGAGACTAATGGCGAAGGTGACAGCGATGCTAAGCAAGCGGCTGCTTCCCAGAACACTGCTCTTTCGTTCTCAAAAGCCACGTTTACGTCAGAATCAGCAGATACGACAATCGATTTTAATGACGAAAAATTTTGGGAGAAAGGTTCTTGGCCCGAAGCCTGTTCAAGTACTTATGACAAGAGTTCAAGAAGGTTGGCTCAAGACGGCTTCAAAAGACGATGTCAAGGAATTTCTCTTGCAGCTGCGTGAATTGGCTCGCGCTGTTGTCAAAGAGCGGCAGCGAGGCAAGTCTTTAGCAGACGCTGACCAAGTCCTTGCGATTTTAATCGAGTTGAAGGTCACTGGTTGTGTTATGAAAGGAGTCGTGAACGTTCGAGAGGTTGCCACTGACTGGCTTCAGGTTATCGAGAGGCCCAGACGTCGGCGTAGCCAAGACATCGGAGAAGAATTGATGTACCTCGAATTTCTTGATGGACCGAAGGAGCCGCTTACGAAGAACAAGAAAAAGGGTCCTCGTCGCAAGCGGGCACCGAAGGTACATGGTAGGAGTAAGGATCAGAGACCTTACAAGAGTGACGAAGAGTTTGGTGAAGACGAAATCGATGGACTTAAACTCAAAAAAGCTGCTCATCAATCGTCTGGTGGTGGACATACGAGGGTATCGTCACCAAGTGCCAATGGGCTGAGTGGAATTCGTATATCGTTGATCAAAAGCGAGAGTTCCGGGGATTTCAGCATTGTGAAAGTAAGTAGCAAGCTTCGAAAGGTACAGAAAAAGCTTGATAGATTATCAGGTGTGGTGGGTCTCCCGGTCACGCCGGTCAAGAGTAAGCATATTGATCATAAACGGCCCGAAGTGATGGGATTTGAAGACAGAGACCATGTGAGTGGTTCGGAGGAGGAAGAAGAAGAAGAGGAAGAGTTGGAGCACGAGCACGAGCACGAGCACGAGCATGAACATGAAAATGAGGAAGAAGAAGACGAAGAGGAGGAGGAAGAGGAGGAAGAAGATGCGTATGAAGAAGACGAAGACGAGACAGAGAAAAAACTTTCTCGAGGTCGACCCCGTAAAAAGACTAAATCTCGACAAATTCCTAAAAATAACATTGACCCGCAAGAGGATGAAGAGATGTGGTGTCGCGTATGCTTTAGTGACCAAGGTTACCTTGATGATCCCATAGTACAGTGCGAGAAGTGTTCGGTCGCTGTTCATCAGGTAATATTTTGGATTTGTCGTCGACTTGTTTCCTTCTTTGAGTGTACTCATACTCTTGACCTTGACTTTGTGCAGTATTGTTATGGAATTAGATCTGTTCCGGAAGGTGACGAGCCATGGTACTGCGACTACTGTATAGAACCCACAGGTTCTCCTGTTAATGCGGTATGTGTAAATCTTAATAGCTGTTTCAATGCACTTCTAACGTTGATTTGATTTCAGCCATGCGAGTTGTGTCCATTACGGCGCACGAAAAGTGCATTTAAGAAAACGTGCGAGGGCGAATGGGTCCACGTAGTGTGCGCCTTGTGGGCGCCTGGTGTTCAATTTTCCGATGTAGAGCGCATGAGTGGAGTAAGAAATGTCGCTGCTGCTGTCGAGGAGATGAAGAATTCCACTTGCGCTTTGTGCGAAAAAGAGGGGGGTTGCATCAAATGCATGCGTGGTTCATGTTCAACGTACTTCCACCCACTATGTGGTCGTGAAACTAGAGGAGCTTACGATATGTTTATGAAAGAAGGAGGACAACTGCAAGCGTTCTGCCAAAAACACCGAACGCATCGGAAGCGTAGTTAGATATTACTGAGAATTCAAACTGTCTGTCCACCTTAGAAGTCTTTATTTACGGTCTCTGATAATGTAGTAGTTTCATCACGTCTAGAGCGTTCAAATCCTTTGGCAGAAGTAAACACATTGCTTAAAAAGGAAGTTGCTTGAAGTACATGCCAGGTAAGAGTGATGGTTGATGTTGAAGTGTCGTGAGTGATGGTGGTGCTGTACCCATAACTGATACGTGTGAGTGATTGTCTTTTGCTGTTGGTTGAACTCGTATATCATTCATTTTTCAATTTGCTTCTTACAAGTACCAGCAGACTTCAAGGGTTGGACAAAACCAATGATCAACCTCGTGTTTTTACTCGACATCACTGGATCCATGTCTAATGAGTTGGCTGGAGTAACGGCGACAGTGCGCCACCTCGTCACGTCCGTCTTTGAAATCGATTACGCAGTTATGATCACCATCATCACGTTTACAGAAAGTTCTCAAGGCTGTTTTGTGACGAATCATAGTTTCACTGATGGACAAGAAGCGATTAATTTCATCAAGTCAATCAAGTTGTGTGTGCCTCCTGGACATCCGAAAGTGAGTGCTAACGGCGGCGATGGAGATGAGAACCAGAAGGCAGCAATTGCTGAATTGTTAACACTAGACAGCACCATGCCAACTATAGCATTCCTCATTACAGACGCAGGTCCACACCTCGTTGATGAGCCCAGAACATGTGAAGCACAGCATGAAATCAACTTTCTCAAGTTGAGGCACTCGATCATTGACACCGACATGTTTCATGTACTTGCTTTAGTCCAAGCTCATTTTCAAGACAAGCTCATATTAAACATCGTCAAGTACATTAAGAATAGTGATCATCGCCTGTATGGAAGCATCGCCAAGAAATTTGACGGAGTCCTTATTGAACCCAAGATGCGCGATGCTCGGCGGCTTGCAAACGGTCTCTTGATGATTCTTTCTAATATGTTTGACCGCTGTACTGGCGGTTCTTTTGGTGAAGCAAGTGACAATCCTGTAGACGAAGCGGCCTTGGACACATTTATCTTTTACAATCTGGAGGGTTTCATTGTGCCAACATGCGAAAAAGACGTCATCAACAATTCGTTTCCAGAGGCAGGGAATACACGAGACGTTCTCTTTGCGTTTCTAGATCGTGCCACCATTGTAATCGGTGATTGCTTCGCCAAACGCGCTATATCAGCTTCAGGTTTGCAAGAGCAAGTGGAGCTGTTGATTACAATTGCGCAGTGTCTACTAGGGAAACTGGCATACAGCGACGCATTAAACCGCGCTATTGCACTTGTTGACAAAATTCTCGAGTTGATGCCAGAAGACAACCGAGGTCATCTCAAGCTTACAAAGGCGACGCTACCGCACGTACTACAGCTAGAAATTAGCTCAACGAGCCCACTCGAGCCTTCCATAAGTGCTATCACACTACTTACGACCCTTGAAGCCGCTGATGATGTTTTGAGAAAAGAAGACGTTTTTGATTCAGACACAATTGTGCAGACAGCAGCAAGCTTGTTTTTCGCCCACCTTGCCGTTCTTGAGCTTCCAAAAAAGAATGGCAAGCCTGACTTTATGGATGCGTGGTCGGCTGTTATCACCAAAATATCCCCAGACGTCATGACAGCAAAGGACTTTTTGACTTTGATCGGCAACGAGAAAGCCATCGCGGGGTTGAGCATTCGTGCACGTGACTACAACTACGCTCAGCTCATTGCTGACCCCGAGGATGTGCTAGGTTCTGCACTTTTACGCGCTGCGTCAGGGACTCAAGTGCTTGATATTCTCACGGGGTTGCTGTCGGGTGCTCCAGCAGGTTTATTTTGCCCCAACATGTTCCGGGGTACGGTGTCAGCCTCATTAATGGCACTGCTAGAACGGCAAGATGAACCGTTGAGTGGTTGGCAATGGAACGTGGCAGCCAAGCTGGTACACTCAATTCGGCTTGTCATGGGCTCGGTTGACCAGATGCCGGTTGACCCGGAAGCAGCTACGGGAAAACTGCTCTTTCGACTACTTCGTCACTCGACAGAGAAACGTGACAACGACGCAGTGGTCGCAGTCTTGAAAGAACTATTAGCCACACGAGTGCACAAGTTTATTCGTTTCCACGAGGTTTCATACCTTGATTTGGTGGAGCGTATGGTTGAGTACACTCACGAAAGCATTGTCCAAGACGCGTTTGAGGCACACACACTGGATCAAGACACTTGGAAGTTTGACGCCGAGAAAGCACAGAAATTTGCGGCAGAATCATCGTTTTACCGTGCATTTGAAACTTGTGCCAAGAATGTCATCCGCTGCGTATTTATCTCGCCAGCAAAGTATCAAGACGAGACACAGGTGGCACCTACTCTGCAGGATCTATGGCCGACGTGTACCGAAGAAGTACCGAAGTTTCTGCTCCTTCAAAAGCGATCTGCTCGTTACTGCATCATTCGTGAGGAAGGTGCAACCGATGGAAAAATCACTTGGGAACTTAATACTTCTTTGGACGAGGACCTTGGCAGTGCAACGTACTCGTCACTAGCGATGCAAATTTTGCGAAAGAAGTACAGCGTTTTCTTAAAGGAACTGCGAGAGCGTCGTGCCAACGCATCCGCCGAGAAGCGATGGAGTCAAGCGTTAAAAGTCGCCCGAGTTGAGTCGATGGATGAATTTATTGCCAAGCTTCGGCAGGTTCGAGATGATTCCAGGCGGGAGCACAAGTTGCTCTGGAAAGCTTTGAAAGTGCTTGGCAGCAACGGACTGGAGGTCGCTCACTATGAGGATAAACTGGAAGTACTGATAGCGGGTCGAATTAAAAACAGCCAAGGAATGTACGAAATTGTCTTCAATCGTGGCAATTTGCACCCGCACCCTGACAAGAAGGCACCAATGTCTCCAAGCTTCCAATCGAAGCTTCGTGCTCTTCGTCGCGAGCACAATTGGCCATTGCACCACACATACCGCGACGGCAAGCCGAACCACAACGGCCACTCGAACGAAAAACCTTCAAAGTGGGCAAAGAAGCGCTCAGATGCCGCTCAAACATTCTGGGAAGTAGACTAGACATGCTCGTGTTGCATGTGTGTTTGTTTGTTTGATAATTGCAGGAATCTTATAATTGAAGCAAAACCTTTTGGGACAGTTGGTTATTACACGACAAACGGGGGTCGGTCGTGATTGTCTCGACGAGGAAGGTCCTGAAGTCGACGTAAACTAGCTTGTGTAGGGGCAAGATAGCTGCTCTTTGCTCGAGCAGATGACAGCGTTTTTCTCGTAGTCATTTGACTTGTTGAAGTGGAAATATCAACCGCAGCTCCTCGGCTTCGCGCCCACTTGGCTGCTTGGCGCATGGCATCACGCTGTTGAAGTTGCGTTTGGCTCGGTCGTCGGACAGTGTTTCGGTTTGGACGTCTAGTACTAAAGTCGGGGTCTTCCACTTGGAGCAAGCTATCAAAATCTGAGTGATGCTGTCTAGCAGTCGATGACGTAGGTTTCAGCACTGAGCGTGGCGTTCTTGGTTTCGAGGCTGTCGATTCGCTTGGAGCTTGTTCATGAGCATCTAGATCAGCGCCTTTATCTTCGTTTGGATGGCAACTAGAAGCAGCAGTGCGAGTGTATCCTCGAGCTGGACTTTTGGTCTTTTGTTCCTCTTCTACAGCAGGTTTCAGTTGCTGCTGCAATTGCAACTGATGCAGCAGCTTCTTTTGTCTCACTCGTATCCTTTCGGACAAGTCGAGCGACTCTTGAAGTGAGTCACAATGAGCCTTCAGCTTGTCATAAGCTTTCTTCATCTTCTCGACGCTTTTACACTTTTTCTCAGCGGCAGCCAGCGCTCTCTTTGTTCTCTCCAACTCAAACTTAAGTTGATCTCTTTCAGTCGTGATCCTCAGTGCCTTATTACGTTCTCTGACAGACCCTGAAGGCTGTTCCTTGCTAGTGTTTTGTCGTCTCTTTCCAACTGATTTCGGCGTCTACAATCCACCAATATTATACAATCAACCATCAAGCACTTTGCAAACGTTTTGGGATGACATTCTCACCTTGTTGAAGCTTTCCTGTGTTTCGTCTCGCTCTTTAGACGTTACTAGAAAACTAGACACGTCCAACGAGGTGCTCCGATTAGCATTAGACCTTAACATGAGTGTAAGACTAGCTGCGTCTTGTTGTAGCTCTGCAAGTCGCGTCTCTAGCCGCTTATCTCGTCGAAAGCGCATATTGGCTACATTACTTGACATGGCAATATTCTCTTTCTGCTCGTCTTTCTGATAACCGGGAGCTCGAATGGGACTTGGACTGTTGCGCAAGAGCCATTTGTCATGGTCAATAGCATTTAGAGCGTCATATGAGCGCTCCCGGTGCTGCTCTGGCGTCCTATAGGTGAAGGATGGCGACACTGACGCCATGGCATTAATTTGTGAGAATAGAGTGAGATCAACATGGCTACATTCCTATCATGGCTACACATACAGTATCTTATGGCTACATTTAAAAACGAAGAGACAGGTTGAAGCTTGCAATGCCGAAGGAGAAACGGGTTCTAGAGGAAGAGCAAGACGCTCTAAAGACAAACTGGAAGTCGGCACAGTGTGTGACGTCACTTTATGATTCGTACATTCAATTACAGGGTGAAAATGAGCAACTTCGAGAAGAGATTCGACGAATTGAACAGAAACAGCTTGAAAAGAGTCCAGATGACCCAAAGATTGCTGAATTGGAGCAAGAAATTCGACTACTACGGCGTGAAAAGCTAAAAAAAGAGGAGATACATCGATTAGCAGTGCAACAAGTTGAAATTCGAGCTGCCAAGAGTGAAAAACAGCACCAGGAATTAGTGGTCAAGTACCAGGAGAGATTTGAGTTTGACCCATTAGAAGCCAAGAGAGCAGCAATGGCTGTGAAGAGTATGCAAAGTACACTACAGAATGTAATACTGGAGAAAGAGGAACTGGGCATTCGATATGGAGAGTTGAAGGAGAAATATGGAAAGTTTCAGAAGGAACAGGCAGATATTGTAGAGACGCTGAAGGACAAAGTCAAGACTTTGGAGCAGCACAGAGTGAGGACAAAGCAGGAGCGAGTGATGAATGTATTCACTGCTTGGTCGGTAAATCAAATGCGAAAAGCGTGGACCAAGTGGCTAGTACTTGCAAAAGCGCAGCGATTAAAGGAAGAGAACGTTCACGTGGTGGCCATTTTAGAACAAAAAGTAGACGTCCGGGTGAGCAAACTTCAAGAAAACCAAGCTGCGGTTTATGCCATTAAATTGTTACAACAAGCAGCTAGACAAACGTTTGTGCTGTGGAGAGATTGGACACGAAGCCACTCCAAGCGGCGACGACAAACGAATTGCTTTCGAAAAAAGTATGTACAGAAAAGGATGCAATGTGTTTTGATACATTGGCGGAGAGTGTGTCACGAGATACACGCTCGTGTTCATGCGGTAAGGAAAATTGAGAGAGTAATGACATGTCATTTACGTTGCCGAAACCTGGTGAAATGGAGAATGCAAACGTTTCGCCAAGTTTTAGCCGAAGAAAAGCGGATGCAAAGTGCGTTCAGTGAAACAATGGACGTTCAGACAAAAGCGATTGAGGATTTACAAAACGCTCTTAACGAAGAACGAAAAACGACTCACTTGCTTCAAAGGCACCATGAAGAAGAAATTGCAATGTACCATACAGACGTCGAAAAGCATCAAGCCGCGGAACTCGCGACACGGTTAAAACTTGGACACTACTTTACAAAGCAATTGGACCGACAGATACTGAACAAGGTTTTACATCAGTGGAAGATTACTGCAACATGTCGCCACGTATTGAAGCAACGCACGAGAATGGTAACGATAAAGCTACGACAGAGTACACTACGACGAGCAGTGAGTCATTGGCAGGGTTCTACGCACCACAGTCGAAAGAGACGCGCGGAGATTCAGCGGATTTTACAACGGATGCGCCAACTTGAAGTATCTAAGTGCTTTGAATCATGGAAAGAAGGTGTTGAAAGGGAAAAGTCTCGAAGAAAAGCTCTACAAGACATTGTTAACACGATCAAAAACAGAGAAATAGCACACTGTTTTACACAGTGGGTAGCGTTTCGAGCGCAACGAAGGCGTCTTCGAAAGGGAGTCACAATGCTGGCACAGTACGTGACACAATACCAACTTTATTTCACGTTTAAATTGTGGAAAGATCGAGTGAAGGAACTGAAGCTTCAAGCTCACGTTAAAGAACAAGAAAGGGTTCAAAAAACGTGGGAAGATCGACTTGTCGACGCAAAAGTCGACTTAAATTTCAAAAGACAGTGTTTCATAGGCTGGAATGAGGTTGTTCGACATCGTAAACGTCTTGAAATGATGCTGAAAAAGTGTGTAAGTCGACTTAAGAACGGGTTAGTGACGAAAATGCTTTGTAGTTGGCAAGATTTTGTAGCGTGTCGTAGACGACAGCGCAAATTTGTCCACCGGTGGCTTGGCAAACGCCATACAAGTGTATTACATCAAGCGTGGCTTCGATGGCAGCGTCAAAGTGCCTTGAAAGAGCAACAACTAGTCATTTCCCGGCTTCAAGAAGAGCGCAACGCGATAGTCAAGCGTCTTGAAGTTGAATTTAGCGAGTACCGAAAGAGTCAGCGGAAATTGCTTGAAGGAGCTGAGCACGTTCAAACAATGCACCAAGCGAACCTTCAAGAAGCCAATGCTCGTTGCCAGGAAGAGTCCAAAAGAGCAAAGCGACTGGCACATGCTGTAGAATCCTTGTGTTGTCTTCGTGCTCGAGCGTCTGTGCTCGTACGGTGCTTTAAAGCTTGGAAAAGGGAAATTGGACAACGGATTGCCAAGCGTCAAAGTGTCCACGCAATGCAAAGTGCTCGAACGGTTCGACGAGCGCGTAAAACGCTGTCACAGTGGAAACTATTCATCGCTCGGCAACAACGAAGGGCTGCAGGAGCTCAAGCGATCCAGTCATGGTGCTCCCGCTGGTGGCAGGCTAATTGCTTTCGTGTCTGGGTTGAAGCGAGACGACGGAGCAAAGCTTTACACGAATTTGCAGCTCTGGTTGCTGGTAACTTTGATACGCAAATATCTCGCAAAATATTCACCGGATGGCGCTTCTTGGCGAGAAGAAACGGGTTGCTGCGTCGGATTGTGGAGCATTTCTGGCTGGGCTCGGTGCGTGGAAAAATGAAACAACGGATTGTTCATTGGGAGGCTGTGACGAAAGCAGAGGCAGCGAAAGCGACAAGGAACGAAGCGTTGGCTACCATTTGCGCCAAGATTTGGTGGAAAAAATCTGTCTCAACCATGCGCTGTTGCGTTTTAGAGTGGAAACATGCGATTAGAGTGAGAAAAAAGCACAAATTAGCAGCGCGGAAACTTGTTTTACTGGAGCGAAAGCGTCTTGTGATGATGGTTTTCAAGATTTGGGATCTAGCGACTCGAAAACAATGCCGTAACTTGCATCTAACACGCTGGTGCTGCAAAATGGAGCAGCGAATGCAACAACGAGCGATGACACGTTGGAAAATGTTTCTCATTCGAAACCAAAAGCGGGATCTTGAAGAAATGAAGAGGAAGCTTACGAGTCAGAGTGAAGAGATTGTATTGCTGAAGCAGTCGACCGCCGAAACAAGGTGCAAATTGGTCAATGCAACGGAAATTCGGGATGCATCGATCACAAAGCTCCAGTATTTGACGGAATGTGGATTGGTAGCCAATGTTTTCAATGCTTTAAAGCTCACGATTTCCATGAAACGATATCGAACCCAAGCGGTTCATTTCTTTCGAAAGAATACTTGCCGTCAACAGCTTACCAGGCTCTTCTCGAAATGGTATTTGGCTTACCAGAATGCTCGTGCAGTGAAGATGGTAGTGGCCCAGAAAGCGCAGCGTTGTAATGATGTACGGACTTGCATCGTGTTACGAGAATGGCTCCTTGTTGCGACTCAACTGAGTACTAGACGACAAAAGCAGTTGAAACTTGTACAGCGACTCCATGGACGTATGATAGCGAAAACGTTTGAAATATGGCGTCGGTATATTGATGGAGAAATCAAGTTTCGTAGAGCTTTGGATCATGTCGAAGTCGTAGCTCGGAGGTGGAAGCTGAAAAACACACTATTAACATGGCAACAACAGTGCATTGAGAAACGAAGTCGAGAAGCGCTTAAGCTGGCTAACCACGAGAAAGTCATGAGATTCGTACTGCATCGACAGGAAATGGCGGTTGCTCATACATTTTGCTTGTGGAAACGAGTCCTCGAGACAAAACAAAGGGCTCGTTTCCACGCCCAACAACGTTACACTGATAAATGTCAGCGTATGCTTTTCAACTACTGGCACTGTTGGAACTCGTCGACGCAGCAGTTGAAACTACAGCACAAATCCATTGAGTGCTTGGACGTAGCACTCAAACGTTATCACTTTCGCGTAGCCTTTTCACATTGGAAGAGATACCGATTTCGGAGCGAGATAGCAGCCCTGCTACATGAGAAACAAGAGCTTGATAACCAAGTGACTACGTCGAACAATCAGCTGCAATGTTCATCAAGGAAGTTGGACCAACTTTCCTCGGACTTGACAATCCTTACAGACAAGCTCAGCGAGACTCAATCGCAGTTATCCACCAAGAGTCTTGAAGTCACAGCACAAGAAGTGAATTGCAGCAGGCAGCTCAAATCTCTGACAAGTCTGAGCCGACTTCTGCTCCAACAAATGGTTTCCAGACAAACCCTGCGCGCTTTTACGTTGTGGAAAATGAAGCTCGTTGATGGACAACAAAAGTGCCAAGTCCTTGTAAATCTCGCCAAGTCTCGACAGCAAAGGACACGTTTGATGGCTCTTTGGCTTTGGAAGATCAAGACCCTTCAGCATCGGACATTTGAGTCGCTGAAAACGTCACGACGAGTTCGAGAACAGCGAACGGTGCTGCAACGCTGGAAGAAATATACCAAGACTCAAGTGATGCTGCGTCTGTTCTTGACCAAACGCTGCTTACTGGCGTACTCTGCTCAACGTATTCCACTCTCAATGGCTTTTCATCGATGGAAAACAGAGACAGCTGGACATCTTGCTGTCCAACAAGTCGAAACTCTGCAAGTCAAACTACACGGTGAACAAGAGATGGCTATCCTGCATGTCCGCAAATTGTCATTAGGCAAATGGTGCTGGAGAGCCTATCATCATCGCATACGACAATTGAGAGCTTTTTATTCGCGATGTGCCTTGATTTCAATCGAACGTACTGCCATCAAGTATCACCGTGCTCTCGATGAGATGCAAGTGAGTAGTGACGCTGCTCTTGCAAAAGTCCGAGAGCAGAATCAAGAAGCAATCGGAGCGTTGGCAACCGCAGACGAACATTTGACATCGGGAGCTTCTTTACAAGCCCTGCAGACACTCATTCGTCGACTTTTCCAGCCAACAAGTGTCAAAGACCTCTGCATGAGTGTGGCTAGTACCTTTGCCCAGCTCTTGCATGGTGGGACAGCGACTTTGTTTCTCTTTGATCCGACAAGTAATGAACTTTGGACCCAACGCGAAGAAAATCAAGTCATTCAAGTACCTGCCTCGCTTGGTATTGCTGGTAGCACCCTTTCAAGTGGATCGACCCTTATCATCACAGATGTAGCCGCGGATTCACGGTTCCATCCCATGGTTGACCAATTTGTCTTGAGTGATTTACGGCAAGACACTGCAATCCCATTGTCCGTGACAGCAGCATCCCAACCATCTTTCCAAGCGACTAAAACCACCATTGGCATGGTGTCGTCTGCACTTGTCTCGACGGATGGTTTGTGAGCCAATTTCTAGCAAGCATGCGGGCTGTATGCTGAGATTTCTTTCCTCTTGTTGGTTGTAGGTGCCGTCTACGGAATTCTCCAAGTTGCTTTCCCCACTTCCAGTCTCTCTCCAATCGATCGACGTCTTCTTGTGACTCGAACGCAGCTTTATAGCAAAACGTGTTGCTCCCATGGTGCGTTTCAAAGCTGTAGCTTGTTAATTGATTGTAGTTGATTCACTCTTTGCCATTTGATAGTGGAACAAGTTGTTTTCGAGATGCTACGGAATTGTCGCGATCGTGTCCAAGCTCGAACACCTGAGAAATTTATCAAGCTCTTTAAACAAAATAAAAACTGGCGAAAGTATTATGCCTCGATTGAACGCAAAGCTTTTGACGTGGAAACGAAGCTTCGAGACGTGCTGGATGAACGAAAGCAGCTGATGCGATCGAAAACCGAGCTGGAAAAACGTCATGATCGAGTCAAAGACAAGCTGGAACGCAGCACGAAGGACACTGCGCAAGTTGTCGTGAATTGGAAAAAGAAGCTGGCAAAGTGGCAAAAGGTGCTTGAGGAAAAGGATCGAGTGATTCAAGTGACAACAAAAGAGTTGGAGCGAGTGGAACAAGAGGTCGAGAAACATCGACGGATTGCAGCGCAAGGTGGAGTCGCTACATCAGAGGGAGACTCGAGTGAATCAAAAGACACGTCCAAGAAGATCAGTGAACGCGGCCAACTGAGTATACTACGAGCAGATCAAACACGACTGAAAAGTCAACTTGTTCGAGCGGAAGCGGATAATCTACTGCTAGTGAAAGCGATTCACATTGCTCGTACGCAGCATGGCGAGCTACCCACGACAATTCAAACCGAAGTGACACGCGTTGCAACGCGCGTCTCTCGTCTCGCACCACAACAAGCATAAAAAAACAAAAAGCAAATGCTGGCTACGATGGGATTCCTGACTTACTTGGTGGGAGAATACGTGTAATCGGGGATCTCCTTTGACAAGGCAGCACGGTAGCGATCGTGCAGTATGTCAGACAGCAGCTTATGCGTCCCAAGGGCCTCCGTGACACGAACATCCACGTTTGGATGGTTTGCTCTCACGTGATCGAGAATGTCCTCAATGTCTCCCTTTTCACCAGCATGACGGCCATTCGAAAGGAACAATTTGGCACAAACAACAATGCCCGTCGTCACCTTAAAATGGTCGAGAGCTTGCAGCAGTAGGGGATCATTAAAATCATAGTCTGAACCTTCCCGACGCTCCATGCATGCGGTATCGACGCGTTTGACCTGCTCGTACGTCTTGAAAAGACCACGCAACTGGTGAGCGACAAGCTCACGAGCTTCGTGTACAATTCGACTCGGGGTGCCATGATCTACGACCAGAATTGTCACGTCTTGATTGACTCTCTTCAAGTCGACGACAGCTTGAATTCGCTCGACGAGGATTTCGGCGACACGAGTATCGTTTCCAGTCGCTGGATCCACGAGACAGCCACCAAGACGAACACTGAGGGGCGCTGAAGACGTTGGTGTCCTGGCAGCAGCCCACACTTTATCAATCGTATGAGGCAGAAAGTCTGTCAACGTACTGCTTTGTCCAAAGAACAATGGCAATACAATCACTTGGCTAGGATTATCCCCACGAGTTGTGAGGTGATCTGTCAACACCATTTCAAAAGTCTGGGCGTGGAGTCCATTGAGCTCTTGTGGGTCCACTTGATTCGAGAATCGAAAGCTGCATGGCACAACAAGCCGACGTAGCTTCCGACTTAGACGAAAGCTAATCTGACGTAAATCAAGGTATGGCTCTGCCCGCAAGGATCCAATGTTGACGAGCACAAGGAGCTCTTGTTGAGCGTTATCAGCGATCCGAAATGGAAGATCGCTACGGAATTCCCCTCGAGCCACTTGATCTTCTTCCAGTACTTGAGCAAGAAACCCTTCTCGATACGTGGGATACACGAGTTTCACTCCTAGTTCCTCTTTGATTCGACGATTCGAGCACACTTTGCTCTCGGCATAAAAACTTTTTACCATGGGACTCATGTTTTTCTCGGCTTCTTCCCACGACTGACTCGCTGGTACCTCGACGCCAAGTAATTCACAAGCATACGCTGTCACTTGATCGGCGGGAGCTGGTTCATCATCGCAAAGGTTGTAAATCGCTCCTGGATTCGGCTGTGCGGCTGAGGCAACGAGAATATTCACTATATCATCCACATGAATGCGATTGAATTGTCGACCAGGAATGTGAATTCTTGACGCCGTTCCACTTCGAACTTTTGGAATGGGACCTCGACCAGGACCATAGATTCCAGCAATTCGAAAAATATGAATTGGAAGACCCGAATGACGCCATAATTCTTCAGCTTTGATCCGCATCTGACATCGTTGGACGGATGAATGCACGGGAGCTGATTCATCCACGACAAGACCATTCGTTTCTCCATACACTCCAATCGTTGACAAGTACCCAACCCACTGAGCCGAGGGTTTCGTCGCATTAAGAAACGTTTCACCCAATGCACAAAGTACAGGATCTACTTGATCTTGTGCTTGACCTGTTGGTACAGAAATTAAGACGTGGGTCACTCCTTGGAGCGCCTTTTCAAGTGATAAGGAATTCTCCGAGCTCCATGTTTGACCGTCAAATAGAAAAACAGTTTGGGAAACTGATGAAGCAGCAGTGCGAAATACGGTCGAGTTTAGATTGGATAATTGAGTCGCAGCTTCAACGGAACGAACGGTTCCGGATACGGAATATCCAAGGGAATGAAAGGCGATAGCTGTTCGTGACGCAGAGTAGCCAAGTCCAAATACAAAAAGCTTCTTGGACGACATTGGGTTTGGATCTTTAAAACTCATTTATACCACAGGGTCTGCTATTTAGTATACCAGTATTATACAGTATACGATACTATTCGAATAAATCGTCACCAAGTATGAAGGGAATTGGTCGCTATCTGCTCACTGGTGGGATTGTCTTCGCGACGATGCAATTTATGTCGGGACCAGTTGCTGACTGGAACGCTCGACGGGAAGGCGCTGAGGTGAGGTTTATTTGACCACGTTGCACAGAGGGTGTTGGCATATTGATTGTAACGTTGTATGGGGTTGTGATTCTGTTCTCACAGGCGCTAAAGCTCGCCTTACAACCGCGCAAGTCAGAAGATGAAGAGTGAAATGTCTGGTTCAGATGAGCGTCTGAATTGTCGGCAACACTAAAAGATCAACTCAGCACGAAAGTGAAAGTGATAAGCGTGAAGTGCATCAGTAGAAACTACAATATGCCTTGAGCTTTTATCAATTTATTGGTTTCGTGGAATCTTATGACGTTGCCGCATATGCTGACGTTATATCTAATCAGACGCTTCTTACTACTTGTGCACGGCTTGAAATTCAAAGATAGCGTCTGCGAGAGATTCTGGCTTAGGTTTGGGTGCAATCACATCTGCTTCCCAAAATGGTTGCTTTGTCGCCACAGCGTACTCGTGAAGAGCAGCTGCAGTTGTCTTTCCTAATTATATATGCAGGAACAGGAACAAGTGTAACGTTGCTGTGCTTTGTAAGTAAGTTGCATGAATTGAGTGACGCACCTATCGTTGCCTTCCTTATAGACTCCCAAGGCAAAGGCAGGTGTTTCACCGCTTCCAACCCGCTAGGACTAAAGAACACAATCCAGTCCGGAACTTTGCACTCATCGGGGAACTCGATAGTCTGCACAGCACAAGTCTTGTACACAACTAATTCTTCAAGAGGGAGACCTCTCGATCGAAAGCTGTCTGGGAGAACATCACGGCGCTTGTCTCCACAAAGAAACATCATAGGCTTCTCTTTGCAATCTTCTGGCAAGCCACCATCTTGATGCAGATATTCAGATAGCAAGTCTGCAGAGCCAGCATCGTCGCCTTTGCCGATCACTCCGAGCGGTAGTAGCTCTCGTGACGTGGCAGCACCCACCGAGAAGACAGGAATCGACTGTAGCATGTTCAGTACCTGCTTCCTAAACTCCAACTCTACTTTTTGGACCACATTACCCATTGCTATTGCACTGCGCGGACTTGTGACTAAAATTCCGCTATAGCGCTCCAAGTGTGTCAGTACGTCAAGAAGCTGGGTTTCATTAACGTAGTCAAACGTTAAGACGTCGGTAAAATAAACTTTAAGACTTCCAAGCGATGACCCAGACTCAGATTTTTGCTCAAACGCTGCCGAGTACTTTTCGTCTGCTGCTTTAAGCAGTAGCACTGACCCAGACATAGCAGCAAATAGTACTTTGTTCTTGCTTTATTATTTACTAGTAAGTTAGTACAAAAGTAATATTTCGCGATCATACAACTAAAAATGGCCGAATCAGAGGAAGTCGTGGAGCCACTGCATCTTGAGCTAGAGGACCGCGAAGTATATCTTGCTAAAATTCCGGTACGTGTCTATCTGAAATCTTGTTTAAGGTTATAGTGTAGGACTGTTTCCGTTGTCCGGATGACATCATACTGACGCTACTATAGACAGCACTTGGTGCATCATGGAAAAATGTGCAAGGTAAAAAACAGATAAATGTTAGGATTATTTGCGCAATTAAATATGATTCTTCTTCTACAGAGAGTGAGTTAATGCTTGGATCCATCAAATTGGAGAAAAAAAGCGTCCTTGGCCGTCGAAAGGTGCGAATCCAGAGCTTTTTACCAATTATTCACGGTACTAAGTACTACTTTTTTTTTGTCATGCGAAGGGAATTTTGACGGTAAATCCAAGTGCATTAGAAGATGACATTCCAACTGAATACCGTGTTGAAATGAGCGAAACGCCGCTGAAGCTCAAGGTATTTTCATTGGACGGTTCTGGTCGTATGGCTATCGAAGGCACCGTGAAGAATAGCTGCACCATTATGGCCCAGCGAAACGATCAGTACAGCAAAATGTGCAAGCAGCGACTGATTAAGTCGATGGTCAAGACGAGGTATGAGCTCTGAATGAATGAACAAAAGACGTGACTGGTTAAGTTGGTTGGTGATACAGAATTGTACAACCACTGGAGGATTTGCCGCGTGTAAAGAAGGCAAGGATTCAATTTACCATTGAAAAGCCGGATCCAGATGCTGAGGAGGTAAGTTTTAGAGACAACACTTGGATTTGTCGTTAGTTTATTGTGCTTTAATACTCTCATGGCAGGATGACGCTGAATCGAAGCTACAAGACAAATTAGATAGGAAGATTAAGATGAGCAAGGTATCCGTGACCTTGTGGGGTTTGCTCCATCACAAGAGCTTTACTTACCATAATTTTGTGTGGATGATGCAGGATGAGCTCAAGAATCTCGTGTTTCATCACTTTGAGGAGCGCGAGTTTTGGCCGCTCAAGGAGCTGAATTATCATTGTCGTCAGCCTGAGGTACAGCCACTAGGAATTGTTACATTGTATCCTCTACTTAACTCACTCTGGATTTATTTGAAATGTATAGTCTTTCCTAAAAGAGGTGCTCAAGGAAATTTGCGTCTACCACCGCAAGGGCCCCAACAAAAGCTGCTACGAGCTGAAGCCTCAATACAAAGATGGCGTCTCTTCGAAAGCGTAAATTACACTTCTCATCGCGCTTTTTACAGGCACAGTGGAGCAATGCTGTACATGTCAATCAAGACGCTATCAAATCAACGTTATTGTTTCTTCTTCCATGCATTTCTTCATATTGTTTGGCTTCTATAGTTTAGCGCCAATTTCCAGTGGTTGAGCAAAGAGTTGCTGCATCTCAATGAGGCTTTCTTCGAGGAGGTGGCCCATTCGAGCACCCCAGTTTCCATGCTGGCGACAAGCAATGTTAAACTGAATAGACTGGTCTTTAACGCTGTAGGCAATACCCAGCCCTTCGGGCACGACTTCACCCCATCCCCAGCCATCAAAGAGTTCGTTAGTCAAGTGACTTGTGGAAATGATCCAGCGACTGGATCTGGCCATCACTGGATCCTCCAGAAAAGGCACACGCTCGCCAGGACGAACTAGCAACTTCAGACCCAAAATATGCCGGTCCACGCCACGACCGGCGCCAGCCTTGCGCATGTACGTGACATGTCGATTCGCGGCGGCTACCAAGTAGTTTCTCTTCTCCTCGATACTGATAGAACCTGATGCGTTCTCCATTGCATTGGTAAATTTAACACTAGCCACTGAGCAACTACGCGTGGTTTCTGTGCGCCCGTGCAAGAAGATACGGGTCTGTGAAGCTTCGTACGTGGCTGCGTTCTTCTTAAACAGCTTCTTGTATGCCAATTGAATGGCAAGCTGAACAAAAGCATCCGGACTGCAACGAAATCCCTTGATCGAACGTGCACCATAGCCGTAAAATGCCTGCACAAAGACTTCATGGTCAGTCACTGTCTGATCGAATATCTTTTTTGCTTTAGCTATATTGCAGAGCGTCTGAGCTGTGAAGCGGAACGTGAGTTGCTTGGGGGCATTCAGCGAGCTCGCCATCTCAGCATTTGTCTGACCACGACGACCCAGGTCAATTTGCCCATGCTGCAGGCGTGACAATAGGTAGTCTGCATAGCGAGCCATGGGCATACCATCCAGCATCGAGTGTTCACCAAGTAGACCAGCCTTACCATTCTCAAAGACCACAATCTGAATACATTTATCAAAAAAACGATTCCGTCCATTGCCGTGCCAAAGCCCGCGTGCCACTTCGGTACGTGACACGGGAGCTTCGTCATCCATGTTGACAACTAGCAGCGAGCTTTCAATCACACTCAGTGCCTCCTCGTTCCTCGGTGAAGCTCGAATCACTTCGTCTCGGGCATCAGCCCACGTATCTCGATTCTGAGAGGTAAGTGCACCTAAAGCGGACTCTTTGGCTCCTGCAGCATCCAAAATTCGAGCCAACTGAAAACACAGCGCCTCAAACCCCAACGGGTCTCGCGTACGTGGGTCCAACAAGTCCAACTGAAAAAACTTGTTGTGCCGCATAACCACAGCATGCGTGTGTGTATTCGGGTCATAAATCCTGTATGAATCCTGCCCACGTCGTGGAATACGACAAGCGTTAAACATGTACTTGTACGCCGTCGCACACACGGGTATTTTCTTCTTTCCCAGCTGCTCTGGTTCCAGCGATCCGTTGGCCACTTGACGAGCAAAGAGAACGGAGCCCCTGAGCAGCGCCGCTGCCCGTCCAACATTTGAGCGTTGAGTCGGGTGAATGCTATCAGCGAAGTGGAAGAAATAGCTGACGTTGAACACAACGGGGTCACGAACTTGGAGATATCCTAAAGTGTTCCACCACTCGGCCAGGAAACTCGAATCGCCACGATCTTTGGCTCGGGCCTCCAAGCGACGCTGCAGCTCCTCGCCGATTCCGCCGGGTTGCAGGAAAGCGGCTGCTAGTTCCTTCGAGCGCGCGAACTCGGCGGGCGATACAAGTGGCTGAATCGTCTCCAGGTATAATGCGACGGTGTCAGCTAAACGAGGAACAGGCAAGCGAGGCAAGTCACGCTGAAAGCGGTACAGTGGAAGCGAAGGATCCTCTAGATCCACCTCAGCGCGGTAGTCACCCCAACACTCCCGGAAGCCCTGCGGACCAAAGGTGCCAGACGAAATGACGGTCATGACGGCACGAGTGATGGAAGTGATATCGAGGCCAACTTTTGAAGAGTGGATTTAACCATTGAACCAGTGCGACCGATGACAGCGGCGAGTCATTTGTAAGTTAACGTAACACTTCACTTCATTCATTTGAAGTATTAATACATGTAGTTATTATTTATACAGTAATACATGTAGACGTTTGGTACATGTATAGACTATACAGTATTCATAATTCCTGAAACAAAAAGAAAATTGAGATTTCTCGGCCGCTACTAGGCCGATTTAGCTACTGTTTGGATATGTTGTACAGAAAGTAGCGAAAAAGGCAAGGTATGTGTAATTAATCGCAATTTCGACAACGTTTGACGCGCTTACATACAATGACCTGTTTGGGCTCCGGCTCATAAATGGTGAAACAAAAGCAATACAATTTTTGAGTCAAATAAAGAATGTAATACTTTTAGAGTGGTGGTCACTATTTATTGACTGAATTTTAGTATACAATTTGCTGTGATGTCGTCGTGTCCCGAGGAGCGCGGGCGCATTCGTGGCCTATGTTAAGCTGATGGTTCTGTCCACGTCTCGCGCGTGAGGCGCCCTCCCCCGCCCTTAGGTTGACGGCGGAAACTCACGCTTCGGGATCTGCGCCGGCGTGTGAGTGCTTGTATCAACGAGTAGATGTGGTGTAGTCGCTCTCAGAAATTCTTCCTGAGATGCGAACACCCACGGGGGGCCCAGATGACTGACTGTCGGAGGGGGTACTCCGTCCATCCGAGTCATGATCAGATCCGGCATCCGGCCGGCTGGATCGGTCACTTCCATCACCTTGGTCGTGACGACTTGGATGATCCATGTTAAAAGCTCACCTTGTGTACCCGTCAGCACTGGCGGTTGCGCTCTCTTGATAGACCCTAGGGCAAAAAGTGTAAAGTCCGTCGAATAAGGAGACGAGGGTTAGGACTAGGGGTAGCTCCTGGGCGGAAATCTTCACCGGGGAGCTCGACTGGCAATGTACTTGAAATTTGTATACTGCGACGGCTGGACCGAGAATAATCGATCGGCCAGCCAAACCAATGACAATGAAGGGTAAATCCAAACGTGTACGTAAAGGGGAATCCAAATATAACTCCACAATCTTCCACAGAAGGCCAAAATGTTACCACTTCCCAATACTTAATATACCGAGTTCAAAACACAGGCGACTTGAGGTGAGTATGCGCAACGCCGCGACTCCCGGTCAGGTGACTTCCGGTGGGTTACTTTAACCTTCCCCGGGCAAACCAATAGCAGCAATAGGAGACCTTGTTAGCCCTCCGCTGTGAACCAATAAAAACGACTTGTGTCTAAGAAAGCGAAACGTATACTGATTTATCCCTATATCCAATACTCCCTTTTGTGTAACCTACCCCAAATAGCCCGGCTGGACAGTTATGTGTCTTACCTGAAGTAGCCCGGTTAACTCCGATCGGATGCTCTTTTGTGTACCGGCCCGGCCGGTACACCAACCCCAGATGGTACCAACCCGGCCGGTACACCCAACACAAATGGTACCAGCCCGGCCGATACACCGAACCCAGCCGGATCGGCCGGATGGCCATCCATCTAAGCTCACTTGCCGCTGGCGTTGGCACTTCCTTGGCAGCTCCACGTCCGATCCGGTGCCTCTTTCGTCCGTTAGAACGCTCAACCTCCTTCGGGCCCCTTCGCCCATACCTTCCGACCAATCCGCCTCTCGGCTGTCCACCATCCGAGGTCGTCTCGTTCGCCTAGTCCGCTAGCCCAACTACCCACGTCTTCAGTCGCACTCATCTGGCCTGATTCTAGGCCTGGCGCCGTCCGGCCGCTGGTAGATACATCCGGCGGCCATCAGATCACGTCCCTTGTCGGCCGGTCCGGGCATCCAGCTAATGACGACATTTCCACCAATCAGGTGGGGGCGTTCACTCTCATAAGTCCGTTAATTTCTGGGTCACTTCACCACAGCCGCCCCTGAGCCTTGTTGCAGCCGCACAACGGTTGAGGAGGCACGAGCTCACTACATCTTTCACACTTCGACTTTCCGCTGTCCCTATGTCCGACCACAAAGACACCCACACTGATCCACTGTCGGGACACTCCCCGACGTCTATTAAGCCATCGGTAGGATGTCCAGGCGCCCGCCCTGCTGGCCTAGAGCGTCGTCCAGAGCAGCCCGACGTGGCTACCCTGCAAGCTCAAATCGCTGCTCTGACCGCTCAAGTAGCTAGCCTGGAGAAGGCTAACACCGAGTTGTATCTGACCGCACGGCGGGCCGATCAGCAGGCAGATGAACCCCGGGTCCGGGAGGTACTGGCTGACCTCCAATCCTAGAGCCGCATCAGTCGACTGGAAAGTGAGAAGGCCGATCTTCTTAGAGTGAGGGGCCACTTTAAACAGCTGTCGGAATCCATTGACTCGCTGCGCATCTTGTACCAAAAAGCAACGGCCGCTTTGAAAACCCAAGTAAGTGCATCCTCGCTTGTTCAGACCATCTCCCAGCCCACTCACTCTGTATGCGTTTTCAGAACAGAATGTCATGTGCTATCGCGTCTTGATGCTCGAGTCTTCTCACGCCTCGCGCGAGGTGACGGCGCACTACGAGAGGTACATCTTCCTCTCTCAGCAATTGGAGAGTTTGCAGGTAAAGTTTGGCAATCTGGAATATCACCGGATCCGTCTCGCAAAGAAGCTGGGGAAATATCAGAAGGCGTTGTACCGGTCGGCTTCTGCATCGCCCGAGCTTCAACGTCGAGTCCAAGAGCTTGAAGCAGAGTACGCCGAGGCCCAATCGGACGTGGGAAGAGCTCGAGAGGTGTTTTCCGAGCTTGCGCAGAGCCGCACGAACTGTTTATCCTCTATAGAGGGAGGTCGAGACTGATCGCGGCGGGTGCCGGGGTGGAACGTCTAATGAAGGGCCCTGCCGCCACCCGGGAGGATATTAGACACCTCCTCGACTTAGCTTGTCCGCGGGGTCCCAATCCGACCAGTCCCGCTCCGCCACCTCTCTCGTTGGCTGCTGGTTCTGCTGCGGGCGCCCAAACATCCGGAGCAGAGGCGTCCGCCCCAGCATCGATAACCGTTAGCACGGGAGGGGCTCCACGCTTACGGATTTGGGATACTTCCCGAAGCCCTAACCCGCCACCGGTGCCAGCCGGCGATTCGGCGGCTTCTCCATCGTTCTCCGAGGATCCTCCGGCATCGGGAAAAACGTCGGTCCAGCCGGATTGCGTCGCTCCATCCCTCCGCGGCAACCAAACGGCCTAAACAGTCTGCCGCGCCGGCGAGCACGGCCAAGGTTCGTGGAGAGCATGGACCGGGTTCTAACTCGACCCCAGCTCCGTCCGGCCCGCTGGCCTCCGGGAAATCGCCCCATCGTTCTCGCAGTACAAGATCTTTCTCTAGAGCTTCGCCTGCTTCGGCTCTCCTCAGAGTCTCTCCTCACGACCCTCAAGGCCCATCCACCGCCTCTCCCGATAGGGAGGGGCGCCCGACCTACCGGACATGGACTGTGATGAGGTCGCCGCCGAGGGCTACGAGGGGTCACCTTCCCCGGACACCTTCGCGTTCGACGAGAACGAATCTAAGAAGTCCTCCGAGGAATCTCCCCCGTTTTGGATTCTCCGCCGGAAAGTCATGACGGCTCCCGAGCTGACTGCGGCTTTCCCTTGGTCTAAAACGCAATTGGAGGGCTTGTGTATCAAAGACCTAACTGGCGCCTTCGTCGCCCGGGCTTTGTCTCGCCCGCCTTTGTGGATATTTCCACCGGCACCCGCAACGCCTAAGACACTGATCCTAAGCTTGTGGCGATCGAACCGCTGAATGCGATCTTATCTCGCAAACCATGGGCCGTACTGGCGACGGACATGCCAGGAATGGACCTACCCCATGTCGGCTCGTTCGCGGATTTTCGTGAGGTTTGTAAAGGGGTATCTCTCCCGGCATGGGCAAGCCGTCTGGGAGTCTACCCACCATCTCTTCATCTCTGCTGCCGCCGAACGTAAGTCCCTCGATCTAGCCCAATACCGAGCCGACCGTAAGCAGCGTCGGAACCGAGCGACCGAGGGCTGGACAAAGGTTTGCACCTTCGTCGTCGCTGGCATCCAGCTCGGCCCCTGCGACTTGGACATTATTCTCAACCCTATCATGCTACATCTGGCTAACCGCCGGGTAGAGAAAAGCGGACATCCGGCCGAAAGTGGGACTTGGTATCCAGGATTGGGTCGGGCCACCACTCTCCAAGCTTCGCTCGCTGAACTCGATCAGCAAGATCCGTGGCACAACCAGTACCGGCAGGACCCCGATCGTCACCCTGGCCTCCGCGTGTCCCGACTCCAAAACAACTTCCGCCGAACTCGCCAGGGATGATTCATGAGGCCAGTCTTAACTATTTCCACCCCTTCATCCATTTATGGCCATTTGCCTCGATAATACATCTTTCTTTCCATTTCCCACGTCGATCCATCTTTCTAATCCGAAATACCCAGCCGGTTTCACTACTCCTGCTGATTCCTCAAAGTCTTCCATCCGGCACCATACTGACTCTAAGATTACTCCAATACCCGATCGGCTCACTTCTGACCAGACTAATTTCCATCTGCCGGTTGATTGGCTGATTAGTGTTAATTAATCCGGCCGTGCCTGCTATCCGGCAGCCGGATGGTCTAATTGTCTGGATCCGCCTCACCTTCTTCATGGGTCTGCATGACTCCGAAGCGGTTTCGGCTCGCCCGTCGGCGATTGAATTCTCTCATTAAGGCTCCACAATTTAGATCCAGCTCGTCCACCCACGACCGTTCCTCGCAATTTTTCCACTGCACGAGAAACTCTCTATGGATCCGCCCAAACCGGTTTTTTCGTCCATTCCGAACATCCAAAATCTCCTCTACTTCGTACTCATCCGGATCTAGCGGCTTGTCCCAGCTATCCTCTGGCAGCAGGGCTTCGTCAAAGTCGAACCGGCCGCTCTCCACCGTCAGGTGCGTATTCGGGCGGTCCGGGAAGTGTTTAACCAACTTCAACTTGGACACATGCACTATCGGGAAAACGTTATAATCCGTGCCTGCCGTAACCAGCTTGACTGCATGATCCCCGACCAGTTCCGCTACTCGGAAAGGGCCATGCCACATATGAGCTAACTTCCGCGCATAGCCCTCCTTGACCCGATCCAGATACAGCCATACCTGGGAACCTGGCTCTATACCGTGTTCTCTGGCTCGGTCATTATTCTGATCGGCGCGGTCCTTGATTGCTTGTCGGAGGCGTTCGTTTACCTGTTCCCTCGCCAGTGAATAGTGGCGTTGCACTCCCATCCTCCAGCGACGGGCGTCTCTGTCCCGGCTTCTGGTGCACCCTATTGGTATGGCGGCTTCCAAAGTGGATCGGGGATCCCATCCATAAGCTAAATAAAAAGGGGTGTCGCCCCTTACCCGATCGTACGACGAATTGATGGCGAAAACCAGTCTCTCCGCGTATTCGTCCCAGTCGCACTGATCCGCCTCCACCACATACATCTTGAGGGCTCTGGTCAGAGTCTGGACCATCCTTTCGGCCTTCCCGTTCGCCTACGGGCGGTAAGCCATAGTTGCGCTCTGTTTCTGTCCCAGGATCTTGTTGAAGGCTCGGAATACGTCCGCCATAAATCCGGGCTCCCTATCATGCCGGATGACCTCGCTCGCCCCGAAACGCCTGAACACACATTCCTCGTAACTTTGCGCAACCTGTTGAGCGGTACGTGTGGAACTGGCCTTTGCTATGACCACCCGGTAAAAAAAATCCGTCCAGGTCAGCAGCTCTGAGTACCCATTTGGAGCTTTTAGTAAGGACGGGATATGATCCATCGCAATGACTTGAAAAGGATAGGTAGCCTGTATATTCCCAGGCGACCGCCCTCTAATGGTCGGCCGGCCCTTCGCTGTTTCACAATCCGGACAACTTCCCACATAAGCTTGTACGCTGCGGTAGAGGCCCCGCCAGTGAAAATGTGCCTTAATTTTGTGATATGTCCGGCCGATGCCCTGATGTCCTCCTTCTAGGCTCACGTGATAGTGATGGAGGATATCCGGTTGTAGGGTAGTGGGTACGACCAGCCGAGCGGATTTAT